>WAAG01085906.1:279044-306790 GCA_013390105.1 Tichodroma muraria | reverse complement strand
CCTGTGTACAGGGAGGTTAAGAGCTCACAAACCACAAAGCTTAGCTCTTCCTTAGGTTTATCACCTTCAAATTCAATCTCACCCCACAGCATAGCTGACCAGCTTCAGAAGACCAAAGGGTATGCAAGTAAAGATGATCTGTCGAGAATATTTGGGGTTATTTCTGCAGAAGTTATGCTTGAGTCTGGGACTGGCTCTTTCCAACTCAATATTGAACCAAGACTCCAGTTCAGTGTTATTAGAGGTGTCAGACTCCTAGGGGGTTGTTGCTGATCTCAAACACAAAGCTGGGCTGCCTGTTGTGCAACTGTCTGCACTGCTAAAATCCCAAGAACGTGCTCATGAAAGGTCGAGTTTTGGAATGGCTACAGTTAGCCCTGAAATGATAATTACTTTCAATTTTTATCTGCTTGTTTTTGATTTTCTTCCCAAAAGATAAACTCCCTTCAGACATTTGAAGGGATTTTGTTGTATTTCTGCTACATTTTATTGGTGTGAATCTTTGGGGAGAGGCTGATGTCTAAAGGAAATTTATTATTAAGAACTAGCTATACTGTTTCCCAGCAGTGAGCTTTTTACTGACACATCTTCGTCTAAACTCTGTAATTGGTAATTATGTTTGTCTGACCTACATTTTTCTGCGTAATTGTACTGAGATATGGTATCTTTCAATTCCTGAGTAAAAATGTCCACACCAGTTGTGAAGTGTTGCTGGGTGAAAGCTTTCACCCTCAAAACGCAGTAGTATTTTTGTGGTGGAGGATGCATTTTTTGAAAATGTATGTAGCACTAGAATCCTATGGGGGTAAAAAGCAATGTTGAAATAAGTTAGATATAATGACATGATTTTTCAGAACCTAGGAAACTAATGGTCAATTAAGTCCCAGTGGAGGGTGTGTATTAGCTTCCTAATTTGTTTTGGATCCATGACTGGAATGTGTACGCACATGCTATTCAGTCCGGAGCATTCATGTGAAAGATCCTTTGGGTAATTTAACAGCTACAAATGGTACTTCCATCTAAAATTGTTATTGTGTTGTGTTTCTGCACCAATTGAGCCTTCAGTAACAAATCTGATGATCAGGTTAGAAAATTCCCTCTCCTATTGATTTTATCATCAAAAAAAGGAAAATTCAGATTCCTTATAAGGTTCTTCAGAGAATAAAAAGCCTTCCTTTCCACTTAGCAGAAAATTTTATTTCCCATAAATAACATGGGAAATATCTTTCCTACTGCTTCACCTCGGAAGTTTTTCAACATTTTGCACCCATGAAGGCTGGAGGAGCTAGTGGATTATTAATGTTTCCCAGTATGTGGACCAGATAATTCGACCAAAAACTTTGTGTCTGAGCCTTTCACTCTCTGGCTTATTGACCCAAAAGTTTTTCATCTGTTCCTTGGGGGCTGCTGAGAATTCTGATATTTTCTCCATCTGTTTCTCGAAATTTCCCTTGTGAGCACTCGGCATGTTTCCCTGTTCCTTCCAGATGACCCTCTCTTGCTGTTCCCACTGGGTGTCATAAACTCCATGACTCCTTCCAAGAAACGTTAAGGTGAGTCGCATTTTATTTATTGTGCTGAGTAATGCCATTAACACATTCCAATTTGATCCATCAAAGAAATCAGCCTCGAGAGCCTGCTCAGTGAGCAACTTCAGGTCAAATATTTAGGTGGGGCACTGCCTCTCACCTGAGCACTCTGTGAAGTTGTTATAGAAGTGTATCACCCAAAATACCCCTTTGGACTCCACTGGAGTTGCTGGTCTGCTCTAAGAAGTCAACCAGCTGCTCCTTTTAGAGTAGCCCTCTGAAATGTGAGCACAGGACAGGGAAATTGTTGTCCCACTGGATCATTCATCTGGAAGAGACGTTATTAATAAGGGGTGATAGACTTCCCATTGATTTGGGATGAAGGGATGTCCATTTTATGGGTGGTTTGCTTTCTCATGTTTTGAGCCCGGTGCTGAGCCCCTGAGCGCAGCCTGGCAGAGGCTGAATCTTGCTTTAGGGGAAGTGCACAATGTTGATATTTCCAATGGCTGCAATGCATCTCTTCATCTGAGAGAAACCAAAGAAGTAAAAAACCCCAAGAATCAGATCATTCCTTGTGATGTATTAGGAATATGAAAGCTGCCATCTGGAGCTTCTCATAAATTGCTTATTTGTCCTCAAGCTGTCTGTGGGGGGGGCAAGAGACACATATTTATTCTCTAAAAACCCAAAGAGGTTAATTTAATAAAAAGTTATACTAAACCTATTTCTCCTTACATATTTTGCTAGGTGACTTCTCAAACTCTGTTGTTCCTCTTGATCCTGTTCTCTTCCAGCTGTGCATCCACCTTGGTCTGCACATACCATAATGTTTCATGATCCACCCTTTGGGAGAGGGGGGAGCAACCCTAACAGGAGTCCCAGCCGCAGGAGTGCTGGGCAAGCTGGAAGCCTGGCACACGGAGGAGAATGGGAAGAACAAGTCCACAGAATGACAGTGTTCCTGGTTACCAGGGAAACAATCCTAAATTGGAGCTTTTTTTTCAATCAGAATATTTGTTTTCATTTTAAATATTTTGATAAGGGGTTTAGTTTTTGATTTAAAATTAATAATTTTCACAGGAGTGTCTGTTTTTAAATTTTTACCTTTTTTAAAAATCAGTATTTATAACACACAGATTTCATTTAGAAAAAAATATCATGAGCTAAGTCATCGTCATCTTTTCATAAACACCTAGTCTTGTACACAACTCCATAGAAATACAGAGATCATTGATGCAGCTGGAGGGACCTTAGAGGGGTCCACTGGTACAGAACAGGATCAACCACACCTGAATTTCTCCCACCAGGTGTTTGTTTAACATGCTTGCAGGGAAGCTCCCATTGTGGAGATTCCTCAGTCAGCTTAGGCTTCCCTACCCCCACAGCTAGTAAGTTTATCCTAATATCAATCTAATCTTTGTCATGATTTTAAACGGCTAAACGCAAATGTTGACTTCACTCTGCAAAGCAATCTTTTGCGTGTTTGCAGACCATTATGTATCCTCTGCCTCTTCCAAATACAGTAATGTCAACATCACTTTCTTGGTCAGAGGTCTATAAATCCATGACCTCTCATGCTTGTTCTCTTCATGCTCTGTATCTTTCTGGAAGTGTCATGCCCACAGCTCACATCAATGGTTTTATCCCAGCATGCACATTTCTGATTGCAGAAAGGATCCTACTTTTTAAGCAATATCTGCATCTTTTCCTTTGAGCTGAACAGATATCTCACTATATCCAAAACTGTGTGTTTAAACATATTTTACCCTTCATGCCTATATAACAACAATATTTTGACAATGTAATTCGTCAGTAGCATCCTCCTGTTAAGAGCTATCATCTATAATCTGAAGAAGTGATACAAATCTTAAGTACTCATAACCCTCTTGACTTGTTCATCGAAGATGATCTTACGTAGCCTTCACACCTGCCATTTCTCTGGCATTTTCCTCCACAGTATCCATTTGATGCTCATTAGGTTTTCAAGTTATTTTCCCAGCTTTTTAACTATGTGTGCAATCTTGTATTCTAAATAGGGTTGTTTATGCCCCATGTGTTTCAGTGAGTATTTTGGTAACAGTACACAAGCAGGCGATATATTTGTCCTACACATCTTTGTCCCAGCATTCTGCAGTTCCTTCCCACTCGTGCCTGAAAATTGGAGTACACTGTTTTTTTTCCTTCATCTCATCATTGTTGTTGTATTTTTTTTACCCTCTAGCATTTTTAGAACATAACATATTTTCATGTAAGTAGTGTTAATTATGTAACAGTAATTTATCTCAGATAAGATCTTTTATTTTTGTTTCAATTTGGCAATTAGAATGCAGAAAATTTCAGGCTTTGAACCCTGCCTTTTATGTCAAGTTGTCTGCCCACAACTGATGAGTATAAGTATCTTATTTGCTTCAGAAAAGGAAGTGAAAAAAGTACCATCTGCAAATTTATTGGGAACTTAAATATCTTGGAGGTATGGCTGAAGAAATAGATCACAGAGTTGTCGAAGGGTTGTTCTGTAATAGTGACCACAGAGGACTTTGATTCAGCATCCTAAGAACCATTATCAAAGGGCATCACGAATAAATGTAGATATTGATGCATTTCAGACATGAGGTTAAAGTAACTGGCCAGTGTCTGATGCACAGAGAACTGCATGGGATGGAACCTAAATGAACCTTTGTTTGCTCAGGCACCACAATTTACTGGGGTTCTTTGAAGTGGTCAGCAAGCATATGGATAAGGGAGAGCCAATACATACAGGCTACCTGGATGTCTAAAAACTATTTATAATGCTTTTGTGGAAAGTGAATAATGGTTGAAGAAGAGGAAGGAATGTTGCATGTATTAAAATAGCTTAAAATGTGTAAAATAGCAGAGTAAATGGCAACTCTCAAAGTGGACTGCCACAGGGATATGTAGAAATGTTAATGGCAAGTCTTACGGTTGAATACTACACAGGTCTGTTTTAACCTCTGATCTTATAACCATCCCTGTGTTCTACTTTAGTCAGTGCTCCACGTGCTTGATCCAGGACTCTTGACTGAACTTACCTTGTATGTCCTAAATATGTTGCTTCAGCACAAACTCCTTCTTTAACATAACTTCATAGAGTTTGTTAGGGAACCAAAACCAGTGGGGACTCGGTGCTCTACTGCTTTGTTAGGAAGCTCAAGTTCTGACTTCAGTATCGATTACAGCAGACAATTTAGTGCTGGGTACACAGACAAATTTGATCCAATATTCCCTGGCTGCCTTCCTGCAAATCTGGATGTTGATGTTGTGTCATCTTTAGCACGTGGACGTTGTATTATCCTTAGAAGATCTTACTGCAGTGGTACAGAGCAAGCACAGTAGGTTTCCCAGTAATGCTGTGATGATCTGTCATGCTCCGCTTTATTCTTTTAATCTTATAGAAAGCATCTCTAGGTATTCATGTATCTCCCACCATCCCTCAGAATACCTTAGTGACAGAATTATCACAACCACAGACCCTGATTTAGGAGTTCTTTCCATGTTTGTTGAACACTGTAAGTCCCATGTTCTCTATGAACTGCCATGGCACTGCTGTGCTGTGGAGGATGTTACTCACTGCACCGTATCTATTGCTGGCAGATTTGACTGTCCTCATCAAACCAATCAGCTGACAAATAGAATGTATTGCCTTGAACGTCAGAGTAGATTTTTCTAACTAGGTCTAGCTACTGAGCATATGCAGGAGCCAGAATAGCAGTTGCCTGCCTTTATTTCATCCTCCTCCTCTGACAAAGCTAAACTAGCTGATGCTCCCTACCCAACATGATCTTTCAGGCCTTTTAGCATCCTCTATTCAAACAACTCTAACTCTCATAAAGAGAAACTGTAGCTTCTTCAAGCCCACTGGGAGGGGATGGTGGAGAGCAATTACCTGGGGTGGGAGGACCCTTGCACATATATGACTCAATAGATATCATGTATTAGTAAGAAATATAACCTCTAGATACCTTCAAATGTGTACCTTTCTAACCTTGAACAAACACAGAACAGCATTCTTATGACTCTCTAGGCTGTACATCTAGAAAGGAGTATAACTCTGTCAGTGTCCACTAAAGCTTTTGAACTGTTACTTTGAAATGCTAGCATTGCTGGCTATCTGCAGCAGAGCTCCTTGGTGTACAGAAAATTCTAATTACACAGAGCCCTGATTGCCATCACTCCTATGTCCAGGCAGTGGCAGATCTAGCTCAGCAGGGCAAAGTTTTGTTCCGGGACCTGAGTGTTTCAGAGGTTTCACTTCCCAGGGAGACACAGTGCTGAGGGACATGAGAGCACCATAGTGCTGGGAGTAATGCATCTATTTGGTGTATTTTCTTCACATGGCCAGGCTTAATTAAATCAGTCACTAGATTTGGGCTGAGCAAAGAGCATTCCTACAGCAGGTACCAACACCTGTCTCTGCTGCCTATAGTTTTGTCCTTTTCTGCAGCATGGTGCACAGTCCATTTCCCAAGAACTGTATGTTCCAAATCTTGCCCACTTGTATCCACCTATATTAGGTGGCCAAATAACAGTTATCAGCATTACTAATCTGAGTAATCACCCACACAGTTTCACCTACAAATGCCCATTAGTCACAGTGAACCACCCCCCACCCCCATCAGGCTGTGTTATTAATTTATCCTGTATTTGTCATTTTGCATGGTCCAGTCTTGAAGTTTGATCTTCGATGAGAAAGTTCAAATTGTTTTTTGAGAGCTGGTCTGTGATTAGAGATGTGTAGTGCTGGGGGGAAGGTAAAGGAGAAACGTACATCTTTCCTTACTCGGCTTTCATATACCGTGGCAGGGACTGTAGAAACCTGGTCCTGATGACCCAGCTACAATGTTCCAATTCACTTTTTCCTCTCACTTGAAGGACTGTAGCTCTTCAGCAAAAGGTAAATAACCCTTTTTCCTCTGACCCAGAAATACTTATATGAGTCATAATGTTCTAAATGTGCCTGTTGGTGTAAAACTACATGCTGATGTGAAATCCTTCTTTGGCTTTCAAGGTTGCTTCAGAACAAAATGGATTATAATTCTTTGCAAATGTTTTACTTTATTGTCCTTAGAACTGGGGATGAAGGGACTTATTTGTGATTTTATTAACATAGAGCAAATATCTGACTGTTTACTTCCAGTCTCGTAAGTGCACCCTGATGAGGAAAGGAGACTGCAGAGATTTAAACAATTCTGACAAGGACAGGAAAAAAATCAGTGCTTCTAGAGAATCTCTGTCTCCTAAATTTCTCTGTAGTGCCTACTGGACCATCTGTAATCCCCACAGAGCAGGATCTTCAGAACTGTTGGAGAGGCCACTGAGACTTGAAGTCTTTTATAATTTGTCTTCCTGAGCCAAAGAGATTCCCCTCAAGTACCTACATGTTATTCAGAAGAAGGTTATTCTGACTCAGTTAAGCAAAGGGAACTCACCTTCTAATGAACTCTAGTGGACAACGCCACAGATAAAACTCATCTTAAAACTTCAAGTTCCTTGAAACAAACTCCTTTGTGAGTGGAATTAGAGTAGGAGAGAAGGGGGCAGACCAAACTGAACAATTGCTGGGAATATGAAAATTATATAGGGCCAATAATGTGTTTATCATAAAGAAGAGCTGGCTAAAAGCTGTAGGAGGACAGTGACAGCTTGCCAGGTTTTCTTGTGTTTTTTTATCACTATTTTAAAGTTTCAGAGAAATTATATGTTCTACAGAAATAATGCTTTGATACACCTTAAAATATATGGTAGCCAGCATAGTCTCTTGCAGCTCTGGAGGTGTTGCTCTTTCTGTCTCTGGAGAAACTGTCTCAGGTGAAACCCTTCTGTAAGTACACATGCCCCATGTGGGCTTTACAGGGTTGGGAGATCTTAGTTTTGACAGCCTAGATCTGAACCTTGAGTGACTAAAAGAGGGGAGGAGGGGAGTAGAGACACCAAATGGCTCTGTCATAATAATTTAGGAGGTATTTAAGGTAGTGCTATGGACTCTGTTGCTTTGTGTTCTTTGCTTACGTTTGTAAGCAAAACCATGGAAGACAAGAGTTCCTCATCCTGCTGCAGATCTAAACTGGAGTTGTGAGTGTAGGTAAACAAAGTGTGAGGCAATCCTCAGTGCACCAAGATATTAGGACTAAAGAAACAATTGGATCATGACAGACCTCAAAAATTACAGACAACCATGTTAACATACATGAAGATTTTAAAAGTCTATACGTGCCTCTTTCTCCTGAACCAAAATCCACATCATGGCAATAAAATACTGTCAGAAACTTAAAAGCAATAGCAAAGGGTATGAAACAGACTATACAGGCGTCTGGATATGAGCAAGAAAAAGACAATTCTGCTGATGTCCAAGGACCCTGTGACAGCCAGAAATCTCCCATTGGAGAAAACTCACCAATGGCTCCTGGGAAGCAGATTATGGTTCAGAGTACAGAGAGGGAGGGGAATCAGCAGCAACCCTCCCAAAGAAGTTCCCTCCACATTCAAATATGTTTGTCATCTTGAAATTTGGGTCTGTGCATAGGTACTCTGACTATGAACCAGATTTAGCAGTTGGGAAGAGAGCAGTACAGGATATTAATGATCTGATAAAGGTATAAAGAAGAGATGAAGAGATCCTGCTTCCTAATTCTTGTGCTGATTTTATAAAATGGTGAATTGAAGAAGAAAAGAGAAAAACTGATCACAGAGAGCCTTGAATTGTGCTTACACCTGAATGTGAGGGGATCTGGGTTTTGCTATGAAAAAAAATGATCATTAGAAAATATGGTTTTGAGCCAAGATCAAATAGAAGGGCTGTAAGCAGCAAGAGCAGTGTGATTTTTCTTTCCCCTTATAACTGTTTTTGTGTATACTGTAACTGCTGTACATTGGTGCCATCTACTGCCTGGCCTGGAGCTGTCCCTGTCTGGATCTTTGAGGGCATCACCAGAGATAGCTGTAAAAAAAGTGCAACAAAGGTAGAAAAAGCTTTACTCTGTTGATGCCCTGACATAACAAGAAAAATCCTAACTACCTGTCCTGATGAAAGCTGCACTGATTTAAAGAGAACAGAGCTGTTAACCAATGATACAGCTCACTTGCCTTGGAGCATCCCTTTGGCCTGAAGGAAACATAATCCTCAACTGTGTCCATGTACTATGGCACAATAAGTCTCATCTGATCCTATACAGATGCCAACAGCAGTGAGACACTCTGAGAGACAGAGGAGGAGATCCTACAGCTTTTGCAATGCTGATGGTATATGGCTGCTCCCCTGGGGTCAGAACAGAGGTTCATGTGGCACCTGTGCCAGGAGACTGACACCAGAGCATAGCCCCCAGCTCACACCCTGCAGCTACTGTGACTGTCACCATGGGCAGGCTGCTGTGCACTTCTGAAACTCCTCTTTGCATGCCAGGGCTTCTCTGTAGTCAATGCCTCTCTTTTAATGTCATTACCATAACCCACCCATAAAGCTTTCATGGTGATCCATTAAGCTGATGTTCACAGTTGCTGTAAAAATAATACATGTAGGGAGTGTTCCCATCAGCTGGTCTGAGCTGTACAGCACAATTCACATCATCACAGATAACTCAACTGAGGCTGCTCCAGAAAATTTTGTCTATAGGGAACGTGAGAGAATGATCAAATGTGAG
Source organism: Tichodroma muraria (assembly GCA_013390105.1). Classification (NCBI taxonomy): domain Eukaryota; kingdom Metazoa; phylum Chordata; class Aves; order Passeriformes; family Sittidae; genus Tichodroma; species Tichodroma muraria. Next base: position 297,603 of record WAAG01085906.1, on the reverse strand, counting down.
ACAAGGTTTGGTTGTACATAGTGTTATGCTATCAGGGGACTGAATAATGAAGCAGCTCCTGACAAACGGCAGGCATTGATCTGCATGTATCTTGAGTTGACCTATAGAATCCTTATTAAGAACTTGTTTGCTGCCTCACATTCAGCAGCAGTGTTGTTTTCAGTGAGCAGTGGCATCTGATGAAAAAGCCAAAAATTCTGGCAAGGGGAGAGAGAAGCAAAAAGAGAAGTTAAAAGTTTCCAGGACAAGAAGGGTCTGACCTAAGAAAATAGAAATTCAACAGGGTATGCTTTGTGCCTTATATCCTCAGAAAATCTTAAAGAGGAATGCTTCATAAACTTCAAGGACTGTAAATTTAAAATCTGAAATTGAATGTATTTATATCACATATTGATGATGTCATTCACTGTCCAAAGAAGTGTCTGAGAGGATAAGAGGATATGGTTGTCAGTCAAATTACTTTGACACTCAGGTGTGCACTGCAGCATCCAGATCCTCAGGAATTGCTCAGGCTGGTAACAGTGCTCCCTTCAGGTGGCATAGCCACAGGGATCAGGAGCAGGACCTGGCATCCTTCCCTGCTAGAACAGGAATAAGGTTAATGTTCCTCTCAGTCCAAGGCATCTGTTCTTATTAGCCATCAAAGTGAATATTTACAGGGCCCTTAGCACCACTGTGGTTAAGGGTTTCATCAATACACTGTGCCCTCTTTGTCAGTGTGCTCTCCTCCTTCCACAGGCAACAGCAGCCAAAAGCCCAAATCCCAGGTTTGTGAGCAGCCACCAAGCCAGTGCCCAGGCGCCAAGAGCACAACCAGCAGCAGCAGAAAAATGCCATCTTCCAATAGACCTGCCCAGAGGAAAAGGGGGAAGAATACTTGAAGACAGATATGGTGTTTGCCTGACTTACAGCTCAAGGTGAAGTCTCATTTAATGGCACAGGTGTCTGTTTTCTTTGTGACAGAGATTGTCTCAAATATTTTCAATCTGTGGGTAAATGCTGACTTTTCTAACATGTCATTCTGAAGCCTCGTTTGATCATTATGTTTACAAGGTAATCTCATAACCAAAGACTCTTTTAAGTGCTTATGGAGTGCCTGAGTTCAAAAGGATCTGTCTTAGTTTCCTCTGCTTCAAATGAAAATCAATACCCATCATAAATATCCCAAAGCCAGTTCCTATCCAGGGATAAAAACTTTTGTAGGTAAGAATATATATTTGTTACTATGGAAACTGTCATTTAAAACCACACAAATAAAAGGGGTTTCGTTCTTTTCTTTAGAAGTTATGGAAAACTACCTTTCTTAATAATACAGTTTTATACAAACTGAACATAAACTCTTTCTGAGAACGTGAGAAAAAAGAATGAACATTTTCTCAGAGCTGAAAATCAGTGGAGACTGCCTTTCAGGAGAAGAAACTTGAGTTTCCCACTGGGAGCTGATCCCACATATGACTTTTAGGAAGACCAGCCATGGCCACCAACAGATACACCGTCAGAGCCAAACATAAGCCTTCGGGAGAATGTGATCTGACAAGCAGCTGCCACTGCTGAAAACTTTCTTTGTAGACCCTGACATCTGGCTTCTTCAGCTGCCAAGCTTGGCCTCCTCCAAGGTGCCACAGGAGACACATCGCTGCAGCAGGTAGGAAACTGGGAGGACAAAGATCACAATTTGATGTGACTGGGAAGCAGGAGATGAGCTTGGCTGGATGTAAGGCACTAATTTGCAAGGCCTTTGTGACATCTTTTATTTTCTACAGGTCTGTTCATGAGTTTGCAGTTCTATATGCGTAAATTATTTTGGTAGAAGAAGGAGAGGGGAAGAAAGGAATGGGAACGGTCACACCAGAACTTTCAATCTATTCTTGTATGTTCAAAAGATTGATATAATTTGATGTGGCTTCAAACCAGAGCTCCAAATTCAGTGCCTAGCTACATCGGAAAGGATGTGCACACCAGTGTTAAAGGTGTCAGCAGAGCAAAATTAGATGGGACAAATGCACTAGTGGTGAAGGTTGACAGGGTGGCAGTTTCTAGAAGCACCCTGAATACTGTACACCTGGTGACTGGAGACTCCCCTGAGCTCAACATGGCAGCGTTCTGCTCCGTGTCTGGAGCTGAGCTCCCTGCCAGTCTGCAGTGGTTTCGTTTGACACACAGACCATGAGACTTCAATCCTTTATAAGGTGTGGGTGAGACCAAGCTGAGGCTCTCTCAGATACTGAGTAAGCCAAGATTTCATTTCAAGAGGGGGTCACTTGAGACCTGAATGGTGAGACAGGGTGAAGGGAAGTTCATGTTGCTACACTAGGTGTGACTGCAACGTCACAGTGAGAACAAGGTGTTTGTTTTCCCTGGCTTGCCAACTGCTAACTGTACAGGGAAGGAGGAAAAGACCAAGATGAATCACTCTTTGAAAGCAGGATTTCTTACTCTTTCCTCTGAAGTGTCTGTTCCCAGTGTGGGAGACAGGCTAGGTCACTGGTTTCAGAGAGGAGACTACTTTGAGTTGAGTCTTGGCACTGTGCAAATATCAGTTTTCCAAAAAGGTTTAAATGGTTCTTTGCTTTATAATTATTTTTGCATATAATTGACTGAACTGCTTTGTTCAAAACTTGGCTCCTGCCTAGACCTCAGTGAGGAGGAAAAGTAATTGCCTGAGTTTAAATAGTCCCCTGTTTATAATCCAAACACTGCAGCATGGAACCATTGCATGAGAACTGGGAAGTAAACCTGACTGCAAGCCAGCCCCTCACAAATGTGAAACAAATGTCAGCCTTTCATTACCCAAGAGAAAATGTAATGCAAACAGCTTCCGAGGTAACTCACTTTTTAACCTATCTTATTGAAGGATAGAGGTTTTCCTTGCAATGAAGAGGAGATTATTTACTATAAATACTTTATAATGGTGGAAACATAGAATGGTTTGGGATAGAAAAGACCTCAAAGATCATCTTGTTTCAAGCCCCATGCCTTGGACAGGGACACCTTCCACTAGACCAGTTTGCTTAGTGCCCCATCCAGTCTGGCCTTGAACATTTCCACGGATGGGGCATCCACAACTTCTCTGGGCAACTTGGGCCAGTGTCTCATGACAATCAGAGTGAAGAATTTCTTCCTCGTATCTAATTTAAACCTGCCCTGTTTCAGTTTACTGCCATTGCCCCTTGCCCTATGACTCCATGACCTTGTAAAAAGTCTCTCTTCAGCTTTCTTTTAGGCCTCCTTCAGTTACTGGAAGGCTGGTATAATGGTCTTTAGCAAACATATTCTATATACAGTTTTTATGTAATTATGAAAGGTTAAACAATACATTTTAATATCTTCCACAAGATGGCAGAGTTGGACTTAGAACAATTACATTTTTGTGTAAACTGTTAACTCTGAAACTTCAGACTAAAAAAAGTCTTTGTGACCTGTAGAAAAACAAACAAACAAGAGGCAGTTATTAAAGAAATATCTACCCATGGCATGGAATAATACATCTGTATAAAACCAATAGCAGCAAACAAACTGATCAGATCTGACTAGACCTGAAGTTGGACAATGAAATGTAGGGTCCTTCATGAATAACGTGGCCACAGTGGAGGGAATTACCTGAATGGTGACATGTAAGAGAACTGAGGAGTGATTTGGTGGTACTTCTTTGTTTTCCAGAGTCAGGCAAAAGCCAGCCAGCAGCAAAGATACCAGAAATGCATGTGATGCAAACAGCCAGTGTTACCATTAAACTTCCACAAATACATTTACCATAAACAAAAAGTTGCTCACTTCTTGAGAAGTGCTGATGCTTACAGGTTGTCTCTCCTAAGCATCTCCCTCCAAAAATACTGTTATCCTACAGCTCCAGTAATGTCTTCCACACAAAAACATTGCTGTCTTCAGGGGTATCCTGAGAATCAGATTTCCTGTGCTTCAAAATGGTTGTATGATCCCCAGGATGCTAATCACCAACAGAATGATACAGGATCCTATGGGGAAATTTGGCTCTGTATACACATCTTAGGACTGCTCTGAATCCCTGTGCAGTCTCCCTTAGCTGTGTGAAATTTTGTTGCTGGGTACTAGAAGGTGACTTGGCGCTGTTATCACATTGATGGGATACTACATGGTGACTTTTAACCATGACTTTTAAGTTCTGTCTGGTTCTGATGTAAATACACAAGAACACACACACACGAGTAATGTTATAAGCCTCATATATGGAATAAACATGTTATATATTCACGTTATACGTTTATGGGCAGATTCACTGTCCTTGAGAGGCTATAACGCCAACCGAGGGTCGCTTATCCATGGAGAGCCTTATTTGTGTAACTCCCACTTTTCTAAAATAGGTCGTTCCACTCTTGCCAGGCTTCACAAAGGTTTTTTTACCCATCGTGCCTGGTTAAGGTGTGAATTTCACTTTCCCGCTAGGTGGCAGATTGTCACAGTTGAAATCCTCGTTCAGGTCCATTAATTGAGCTCGTCTACTTGCCAGCTTTGTAGTGGAACTGTTTCATGTACGAATACATTGGAACCAGAATAGATATGTTGATGTGCTCTTCACCCAATTTGTTTAGAATGCAACAAGTTAGTTTACTTATTGATGGATCTCACCTGAGCTCAGTCTGACGTTGCAGTACCTACACAGCAGGACACATGGATCCTGAGAAATGAGAATGATGGGCATACATCAGATGCACTTTGTGTCTCTACAGGACCCACACAGCTCCTCTGGGGCTCTGCAGGAAGGAGTGTGTTGGCCAAACCACTCTCCTACAGATCTAGGATGCATGTTGTGCCTCTTTGGGATTTCTGGATACAGGGCATCTCAGAAAACCCAGCACCATGACACAAAACAATTTTTTTCCTCTCTGAATGCTAAAGGAATTGAACATACTTTCTAAGAGCTGGTAGCATTCCTGGTTCCATATTCCAGAGTTTTTCAATGCCCTTTTCCCTTGCAAGTGATGAGCTCTTTTCATTTGGGCAGGTCCAGGACTTCAAAAAGTTCCAGCAATAAAATCTGCAGTCCTGCTGCTCCTGTGCTTGGATGAGGTTCTCCAGGTTCCAATTCTGGCTTCAAAATTCGAAGAAAACTCTTCTATAACTACCAGATTTTTCTTGTTTCACTCAGAAACCATAAACTGTTATAGACCCCTGGAAAGATAAACTTGACTCACAGGACACTTCATCTAGGTGCAGATTTTCTCCCCTGGAACTTATTTATAACCTGAAGAAATTCTGCTGGAGCTTGTGCTAGTGTCATTCACTGAGTTTAATGGATTTTTTCCTGCCTTACTTTGGTGCAACATCAATGACAGTTGGTCCTGGTGATTTCTCACTTATCCATGACTAAGTTTGCTATAGACCTCTCCTGGCTCTGCAGTCTGTGCTGAGGAAGTAGATGAGCTGTTTAAGGATCAAGGTCTTTCCAGCTAAAACTGCAGCACAGATTTTCCCAGCAGTGTTGGGGATTTAAGGTCCATTAGCCATAAAGCAGGCACTGGCACCTGAAATTTCACTTCTGAAGGAACATGTGTGAGTTTTGCATACAAAGGCAAATAACAAATTACACTTCTGGATGTGATAACTTTGTCATGTGCTATTGCTTCATCAAGTGGGGGCCTTTTTACAGTCCCAGAGAGGTGTGACGTTCTCACACCTATCTGCATCTGTTTTCCTAAATCTAGTGCAAGTCTTTCAAATTTTCGTTTGAGAGGACCAATGCTTCCTAATAGGTTTTCAAAGGCATGGAGCAATTTCCCACTTTCCTGTGACCTAGGTAAGGACCTTGGACTGGAGCCTGTTACAGCTGGACTGGCCTGTTGTACTGTGGTAGCATCAGACACATAAAGGTCACACAATCTCTTCTTGGGAGGGGGAACAATGCCCCAAACTGGCTATTTTCAGGAAGGTGGTGATCTCACTTCTTCACACATATAATTTGAATTTCTCCTGTTATTAGCACTTACTGGACTAATAACTTACTGGTGCCCCATGTTGCTGGGAGCTTCCTTGCCCTTGATACGTGGTGATCTTTTCCATGTGTTTGGCAGATGTCAGGTTGCCAAAGCAATTCCCTGGGTTTGTTTGTTCTTTCCCTGCCCCTAGATCCTACTAGTTTTTAAATGTAAAAGGTGGATTTAGAGATCCATCTCTGGGGGAGGGTTTGGCTCTTCAGAGAGCTGTACAAGTCCAGCAAATACAGCCGTGTGGAAATACTTCATTTCCCCCAGATGTAGCCCTTCCTTCAGGCTCCCAGCCTGCTTCGAGCCCATTCCCATTTGTGTCCATCTGCAGTTTGCTGCAAGTCTTTTGTTGCCAAGTATTTTTTGACTGCGTACAAACAGAAGGTCCCTAGAAACTATCTGAATTGATCTAATGGAAATCTGAAGACTGCGGCAATGAAAAGCCCAGTTATATGGCAGTGACAGGTTTTCTGTGCATAAAAAGCTTGTGACTAAAAGTCCAATACTTCATAGACTGCAGAAGTGGGAGCTTTATATCATTTCCAGCTCACTAATAGTGTTGCCAACTCTCATGATTTTATCATGAGTCTCATGATATTCTTCTTAAAAGCTTAGTTTCTGAAGTCAGGCAATTACATGAGGATCTTTCTCTCTTTTTTTTTTAACATTCTTTTCTTAGCAGCAAGTTTCTAGCCCTGATGCTTCCAAGGGGAAAAAAAAAAGAGGAAAGAAGAAAAAAAAAAAAAAAACCAACAAAAAAACAGAGAAAGCTTTAAAAGATGACCAAGGTTTGTCCTGAAGACTCAAAAACACCAAGAATTCAAACCGAAAGAGGTACATAGATATTACTGTTTGGTTGTTTCTTTTTAATCTTGTGGGCTTTTTTAAAGCCAGCCTTATGTCCAACTCATGATTTTTGAATGCCTGGGATTGGCAAGTCTATTTTGACAGACCTAATGCCTATGTGTAGCACTGGAAGTCCTGTTATGGTATTTATTTTTAGAAAAGCTATTTTAGCTCATTTGGCACATTCTTTATAGCTTCATCTACCTCGTGTAGTTAGACTCATGGGGCCAGATCCTTTGCTGGAGTAAATTAGAGCAAGACCCGTGATTTAAACCATCTGGAGATCTAGCTCATGGTGCAGTCATCTGGCTTTACTGGCAAAGGGATACAAAATATAGTCCCAATAACATTTTTAAAAACTCCATAAACTGTGCCTAAAATAGTCTTCCGTCGTTCTGGAGCAGATGTGGTATATACAGAGAACACAGGATGGAAAGCTTCAGAGGATTTTCTTGCTGTCTGTGTGAGTGCCTCCCCATAGCTCTCTCCATGAAATCTGCCTGTCATGGGTTTTGAACTCCCCCATGCACCGCACCACAAGTGAGCTGCTGTTTAAGTGTGTCTGTGCTGGGTGCTGTAAAATCATCTTCACAAATGTGATTTTTATACAGGGAGATCCCTACTGTGCTTCCTTCTCTTCATAACCTTTTACCCATTGCAGTGGAACCATGTAGCTTAGCGTGAATGAAGGAGCCCCTCAGAGAGTAGCTCACATGGAAATTTCCTTTTGCTGGGCTCCCAAAACCCTCTGAGGTCAGACAAGGTCAGTGGCACTCCGGAGTTGGATACCTCAAGGACCACAGAGGAGCTGCAGGAAGCGGTCTTGGTGACTCAGCTGATGGCAATCCTCCTGCTGGGTCAGCACTGAGACGATGCCCAGCATGACGTGAGAAGGCAATGTTTGCTTGGACATCCTTCAGATAAAGTGCAAGGTGGAGTCTCCAACCACTTGTTTCCAAAAGATCTTACAAACTGTTTTGTAGGAACAAAAATTGGCATACCCTTTCAGGAGACTGAAGTAGTCAAAGAAATCTGATAGCTAATTCAAATCCAGGAAAATGGATTTAAAAAAAATATGCACCTCCTTTCCAGCCCTTTTTCCAGATGTTCTGTAAAAGTCCCCACAGCACCATGCAGACCCCCTGAATGTCACTAAACCCTTCTCCTTTGCTGGCAGCACTTCATGAGGCTGAGCTCCCCTTGCTGAGAGCTGTTGCCAGTGTTGACTGGAATTGTTTAAAGCTGCTCTTCGACTTCAGTCTCTGTGACTGCGTTGTTGGCACTGCAGTAGAAGCGTGTGAGCCCTTCTCCTGCTATTCAGTGATCCCAGTGATGATCCCTGAGAAAATTAAACATCCGTGCTCAGGGTCTCTGCCGTACCTTCTGCTGGCTGTCCCCGGTTACCTCGTGGAAGCCGCAGTTTCGCAGCGCACAGGAGCTCCTTTCGCAGGCGGTGGGGGAAGGAGGCCACAGCTCAGCAGCTCGCTTGCAAATTGTGCAATCCCTGAACCACACTTGTGGCTGGAGCTCTTTGCTCCCAGGAAAGTGTTGTATCCAGGATGGTCCATTTCCCCAGGGACTGTACCCATGCAAGACCCAGGGCTCGCTGTGGTCTTCTGAGCTGCTGCTTTGTTTATTGCGGGCTTTCTCGTGGTTCTGCTTGCGTCACTCCTTGATTGAGTTATTCTCCTACAATACAGTTTGAGCTTTCTACCTTTGGACTACACAGTGTGCACTGTCTCAGGTTACATCAGCTCCAGCCTTTTTCTGTGTTTGCTTTGCATTTTTCTCTGGACTCATCCAGAACCTGATTAAATAACTTTGTCCTGGGTAATTAACTCTTTAGAAAAGCTGGAGGAAAAGGGCATTGGCTAGAGAGCATTTGGAAAGGAACTGAGGTGAGCTGTGGAGAGAGAGGGACCTAACACAGGCTGGTGGAAAGTGCTCTGCTGTAATATTTTGCAGATTCACCCTCTTTTTTGTCATGGTCTTCCAAAGTGTCACACACTTCAGACGGCAACTGTGACATTCTGTGAAAGTTAAGGAAAAGGCTGGGCAAGGACAATCCTTCAGGGTGTACCTGATTACTTTTACCATGATTTATTCTTCTGTGGTCAGAAGGGGGAAATGTAATTTAGTGGTGTAAGATAATGCTGACTGGGTTAAGTGTGTGCTCGCTTCAGAACATTGTGGTTTTCAGACAATTTGGGGAGAGTGTGTTGAGAGAAGTCTCAGGATGTACAAACTGTTGGGCTGCACCAGCATCCCATGAGTGACCATCCCACTCCTGGGGGACCCTGCTGCTGCTTAGGGGTGCTGCAACCAAATGACTGAAGGACATTTAACAGTGTTCTTTCTGATATTTGGAATATATTCATAAATTGGGACTACTGGGTTGTATTCAGTGTTTGTCAACTTCTTTAGGTGATCTTTGAAGAGAGGACTGTTGTTCTTTGCACTGATTAGAATCTGCATGGTCAGTATGGATGTGTTCATGCCCTAAGCTCCTAGCTGAGGGAAGCTCTGCTGTCCCTGGGGCTGCCTGGGTGAGTCATTCTCACCATGTTACATTTAGTATTTGGGTTATGTCATATCAGCTCTGCCAGCTGGAATTGAGAAATTTGCAGCGATATTAGAAGATTAATTGTCCTATTAAGAGGTCATATTATCATAGAACCAGATTTACCCTAGATTTTTATATCAGCATAATACAATGGGGTTTTTCCCTCCATGTTTTATGCCAAATAATTATTTGATTGCTGATCCTGAGGAAATCAAAGATTAATAAACTACACATCAGTAGCATAACCTCTCTTATTGTGTGTAAAATTGCTACTAGTATATTTTCTAGGATTTGTTCACTCCAAATTTTGGAAGTATTTAGGGATGAAATTTATTTCACCTTGGTTTGTTTACTAGTATAAATATTGTAATTTTCATTCTGTTTCAGAAAACTTTATTTGAATCAATGCATCAGAAACAATGGATTGAAATGAATGGATGGTTAGGAGGTGGTAGAAATTAATTTCAGACTTTTGGTGAAAGTTTATATGGTCCTTGCTGGTCACCTTCTGCTGATGCCATTGTTCTGTAAATATATTAACAGATCTAAATTGTCTTGGATAATTAAATAGCTACTTCATTTAAGAGAAGGACATTAACATTGTAGTGTGATTCCAATGTCTAGAAGTTGCATGTTTATCCTGCATATGGCTATGTGACCTAGTGTATATATTACGTTCCACCAAGGACTTTATCCCATCTGCTTAGCCCATGAGACATGCACAGATATCCTCCTGTGTGTAAAGCTAGCGGGATCTAGGCTGTTTTGGAAATGTTTGGGATGTTTCTGGAAGAAAGAAATCATATTAGTATTATAGAGCTCCCTTTCTCTGCATATTACCCTAAAAACCAGTAACGGAGAGAGAGGTGCTTTAATTCTATGGAAAGGTTTGATGCTGTGTGCGTTTCAATGGAAATAACTTTTGTCTCTGTGGATGTGTAGCTTTATAGCATCAGGCCCCTAAGCATATGTAAAATGTATTCCGCCAGTAAACCACTTCTCTTGTAGTCAATATGCATATTTATTGGTAAAACATATGCACACTGTCATCTGTCCAATGTTTTACGTGTTACCCGATTTCAAATGAAAAGAATAAAACAACTGCACTAGGCTGCAGTACATTGGTAAAAAATATTTATTCTCATCACAGGAAGCTCTGAAGCCCACAAGTGACTGTGGCTCCTAACACCAAGCCCAATTAAATAGGGTATAGAATCTTGCCACGGTGGCAGTTTGGGTTGTGTTCCCTCCATGCAGAGCACAAAGTAACACATTAAGTTCAGCAGTGAATCCAGAGAAAAGTGGCATCCAAGCATTAATCATTCATTGCAATGCTTCATGAAAGAAATCACAGCGAAAACAAAAGCAGGAAACTCAACTATTCTGAGAAGCACTTTGAGATAGCACTAGTTTCAGCTGCCAGGTATTTGCACTATCAATCAAAATATATTTATTTATCAGTTGAATCATATATTAAAACTCCCGGCTATGCAGAATAAGAGTCAGAAGAGAAATATTGAATGTATACATACAAAAATACTGAAGCCTACACTTTCTAGAAATAATACATAAATGTCATTTGCTGACAAGCAAAACAGATTGTTGTAAAAGGAACTCCAGCAATGACCTGACATCAGAATCACAATTTCCTGTGTCACAGGTTAGTGAGAAATTGCTTCTTTACAGCCTAACAATTCAAGGAATAATGACCTAACATTGTTCCACTGTGAATTGGGGCCAAGATATATATTTTTGCAGGTAGCAAGAAATAAGAACAAACCTTTCAAAGAACTAGAATACATAAATCCTAAAGCACACCAGAGAATTCACCAGTTTTGACATAAGCAATCTATAAACAATATAACCAATTTGAAATATATTAGATATGATTGCAAATGTTCCTTTTCTCTTCAGCAAAACCAGGCTGGACCTCTGTGGGCAGTACATAGGAGGGCTATCATTTAGGGATTTGGGGTACTTCTGATTCCAGATGTTTGTTCCACTCGTTTATTCAACAAATGTAATGGAAATGCACATTGGCTTGATAGAGTTTTCAGACACCTCCTGCTGTTCAGCCAGCAGTTTCATATATCTGTATCCACATTCTTTGCTCATCACTGTAAGATGTTAGTCAAGATTTACAATAAAGGATGGGTATTTTAGATGCTGGACTTGATATAACTCACAGACAACTCATTTCCGAAGAAGACAGGCTACCCCTGAAAAATTGGAGCCCTTTCCAGAACTCTTAGTATTTATATGACTTTGGCTGTTGTTCTGCAACCCCTGGAGGTGTTATCTGGAGAAAGAGGCCCTTAGTACACAAGAACTCTGAGATGTCAGTGATGTGGTCATATTCTTATTTCTAATCCTTTTATTCCTTTACAGCCTCCTAAAACTAGGAGTTTATGCTTTTGCTGAAATGCCATCCAGCATGGAGGATTTGTAGTTCCTCCAAAAGACTTAGAAAAAGTGATTTACAAAAGTAAATAAGATGAGATAATTTTGAATGCTTTATATACCCTTAAAGTCAGGGCAGAATAAAGCAGACTGAGCTCTGGCAAAGGATTTCTTTGTGAGACAGCATTATCTAGTAGCCTGATTTTGGGTCTATGAATTGGGATTTCCTTTCCAGCTGTATCAGGAATTCTTTATCTGGCCTTGGATTAGATAAGCATTAGAGAACCTAATTAATGGTTATACAACTATGAAGTTTAAATGGATAAAGTTTTTTGGCTGGGGGAAAGCACAAACTTTTATTACAGACACTGGCCACAGTAGATAATGTTTCAGGAGTCCAACATCAGGGCAAAGCAGTGCAAATTATTCATCAGTATATATACACTGTGTGCATGCAACATGGTATAATGTGTACAGCACCAGGTTATACATTTTGAACTGAAAAGGATTTCTATTTTTCTGCAAAACCTAACAAATTTTCTCTTCCTGGAGTAGAATGAAAAGTCTTCTTGTTAATTTTCCCTCATGAAATATAAATACAGCTTCCAAGAAATCTCATTGACTTTATATCAATGTCCGAGTTTTGCTTTTTGTTCACCGTCAATTCCAGTTGTTTGCAGTTCTTCACACAATGCCATTTACAGGTATCCCGGTTACTCTGTGCATTCCTGTGCCTGCTCTCTTCCCCTCCTCCCTATAAGGAGACAACGGATTTCAAGTAACCCGATCATCATGGCAGGAGGATTGTTATCTGGGCCCTCATCAAATCAAGCACTTTGCTGGGGACAGATGAAGCCCAAAGGAGCCCTGCAAGGCTGCTGTGCTGCCCTGCTCCCTCCTCAACCCCCCAGGCAGGCAGAGCCCTGTAGCCCATCTCCTGGCTGGCAGAGGGGGCTGCAGTTAGAGGGACAGACAGAAGAGGAATAAAGAATGAGAAATTGCAAACAATTATGAGAAAAGACCACCCCTCAGAAGCTGAGCATTTTGTTTCCACATCTATGCCAAAGAGCAGTGCTTCCACAGGGTGACTTGTTTTCCTTTCCCCACATAAGCACAACAGACTGGTGCTTTTCTACAACTGGAAACACTGTGAGAGGCATAATTTATCCCTGAGCTTTTCATATTAAACTTTCTGTAGTTTCAGCTTGGAGTTGCCAGTTTTAGAGCAAACTGTGCTTCCTTTTTCAGACCTGAGTGAGAAGGGACCTCTCACCATGTGACAACAGGCTGGGTCTGGCAAGAGCAGCCACGAATGCAGCACTTCTTGAAAACCATGCAGACATGATGGACTCTGTGCACTTTAAAGAAACTTCTGCCCTTCTGCTAAGACAGGTAAGGATGGTGTGTGAACAACCCCTAATCCATTGTGAAGGCCCATTCAAATGGTTTGCTTATCATTTTACAAGCAGAAATTTCAGTGTATATAGTCATGTGAATAAGGTCTTGTTTTAGCAGGGCATTTCAATTTGAAGTTGAATAAGATTTTGCATGCTCTCTGAAATGATAGGCAGGCTTCCAGGACAGTTTTGTAGTAAATAGAAGTAACATCTCCTTTGCTGATGTAGCATAGAAGTATCATTTCATAATCACAGAAAACCCTTAGAAGAGTTTATGCATTAGTTCAATGTTCATCATCCGCTATAGATTAAACCTGGCAAAAACGGATCCTTCCAATGCAGCATAAAACCTTCCAATCCTCCCCCCCAAACCAAACCAAACGCGAACCAAACAAACAAGCAAAACCAAAGCAGCAACTATCATGAAATTAGCATTGAATTTATAATTTGAATATACTTTGGAGAGAGGAAAAATAAAATAAGGCTTAATCAAAATGTAGATGGCAGGAAGACGGCACCTGTTTTGAGAAACTTAACACTGAAGCTTTAAACAAGAGACAACACATACATGGGGGCAGATAGGAATCAGAGCTGCATATCATCCCCATGAGTATTGTCTCATTGTCTACCCACAATTACAATTTCCCCCAGGTAACAGGGTGACTTAAAAAAAGGAAGGAATTTACTGTGCCAAAAAATCTTTCCTATTCTCTCAGTAAAATTCTGAGTCAGCATTGCACATGACATTGTTAATTCATTAAATATCATTGTGATTAATTACATTTGATAGATACGAGGTGCATTCAGGTTCAGTGCAATTCCTTGACCCCAGAGCTGGTACAGCTGTTTAAATCAGGGCAGAACTGGTCATGTTCTACTTCCCACTTGGTCTTAAACCAGACATCATAAAGATAGGAGTTGCATGAACCATGGTTTTAGGTTTCTATCTCCTAGTGATAATCCTACATGTAATTATTTTCTATGTTCTAAAAAAGAAGCATATTTAAATGTGATTTTTTTTCTTGGTAGCTTCTATCTGTGAGTATCCTTTGGAATACTCAGATGGGTCTTTTAATTTATCATAAGGATTTATGAAGAATTATAGAAATAAATTCTATAGACATGAACAGAACAGAATGGAGCATTCCCCAATGGTTTTTCAACAATTTTCTTTTAAGATGTACTTTAATAAAGAATTACAGTCCTTTTTCAGAACCATATCAAACATTTTCACAGCCACATTTGTGCTTTTTGAGGCTAGTCTAACTTCCAGACTCTCTCCATTGACCTAACAGAAATGGGACAGATCCCAGATTAGCAATCCTGGACCTGGTGGTATGTCAATCTTTTATCATTGTAAGAGGTTTTTTTTTTTAATTGTGATTAAAAAACCCTCTTTCACTAGTCCTGAACATTTTGGAATGTATCTTCTATATCCACACGATCGTTCTACAGCAAGATATAGTAAGTGCACGTTGTCATATATCTTTACATCCCTACTTGGTTTCATCCCTATCAAGTCATACAAGAACAGGAGGGAAGACCAGAGGGAAGGTTTGCACTTTGACCCGTTGTTCATATTTTGGTTCTTTTATGTGTACCAAATGTCAGTCATTCTGTCGTCTATTTAATCTCAGACACCTATGGAAGATTAAGGGAGGACAGTTCAATGAGCAGAGCAGGAGAGGGAAGGATAGATGAGCTACAGCAGGCAGATAATGTAAAAGCCGACTCAAAGTTCTCAAAAAACTCCAGCCGTCGCCAGCCGTCATCCTTCAGACAAAAAGGAGGAGTTTCCATTCAGGCTTAAAAATCTCCATCTTCTAAAAGATTGACATGTGAGAATTCTAGAAGGGAAAACTATCTTTCTTTACGTAACTCTGAATTAATCCTTCAAGTCTTCCTTCTTTTGATTTTAAATATGTTCTTGGCCAACAGTCTGGATGTACACATGTTTATAACTGCGCAGCAAGAATTTAGAACATATCTTGTGTTAATGTTTTGCCAGCTTGTCATTTTGATCCATCCAAAACCCCGTTATTATAACCTATCTCCCAAGCTGACGGGTCATCTTTCCCAAGTAAAGTAACCTGGGAATAAAAGTGGGCTTTGTTTCTTGGAGATCAAAGACCTTTTTTTGATCCTTCTTTTGGTAGCCAAAGCCCCCTCTCCCTTGCATGGTGCTCATCAGTAGTAGGTGCAATGAAACTCCTCTCAGCACAGAATTGCCCACTTGGATGGGGTAAGGCTGTGCTGCTGTGCCAGCACCGACCGCATGTGTACCATGGAGAGAGGAGGGAATTTCCTTGGGTAAAACGGTGAGTACATATTAATGCGAGACTGACAAAAAAAAAAAAAAAAGAAAAAAAAAAAAGTTGCAATACTGGTGGCTGGCAAAATAACCTGCCTCACAGTTCTTCCCAGGCCATCTGAATGGAATAAATGGGGTTTGGGAGTGCATGGTGAGCCATTTGTCACCCTCAGATACCAGCCTTCTAATGGATGCAAAAATGAAGGGGGAAAAAAAAAAAAAAGACGAAGAAGGAAAAAAAAAGAATAAAAAGAGAAAAAGGTATGTGTACAAAATTTCAGACAGAAGGCGCACAAATTGGTAGCTGGTTTTAGGATTAAAATTGTAGTACGGAGCAGTCCACCAGGTTGCTTTGCACAGGCTAGAAGAGGAAGGTTTCTGAGTGGTTTGTGCTCATTTTCCACTTGCCCGGACCTGGGCTGCGTGTCGGGCAAATCCGCTGGCAAATGTTAACACTGCCCAAGGGACTGAAAGTGAAGCTGGGGGCTGATGTGGCATGCGGTTGCCATGGTACTGGCCATAATCCTGCTGGAGTCAGATACCCTGATGATACGGCGAGTTTGAGCTTGCTCTGGGGTACAGCGCAGTGACCCTTCCCAACAGCATCTGGTTGCGTTTTAAACTTTTGATAAATTCCATAGCCAAAAAAATCAAAACAAATCAAATAACAAGCCCAGCCTGGCCAAAGTCCAAGTTCAGGCTGCTGCGTTTCTCACTGGTACTGCTGTTTAATGTAGATCGGAGCAAAAGCTAAGATATTCGGCGTGGGAGCAGGGCATTTCTTGGAGATTCTTTCTCCCCTCCTCGTAGCTTCAGTCCCAAAACACGGGGATGAAACTAGATTATCGTGCTCCGGTGAGGTTGCTTAAGGCGTTTAGGGAACAGCCTTTAATGAATGCTTTTCTCCCCCTAGATGTTCCTGGCGGGTAAAGCCGCCCGTGCGCGGGGATGTTCGCGGAGCTCTGCTGCCCCCAGCCCTGCTGGGGCGGGGGCTTGGAAAGTCGCGCAAACTCGCGGAGAAAAAGCAACCACCAAAGTTGTTGGAAAACCACCCCCAGCTCCATCCCCGCCTCTGCGCGAGCGAATCTGCACAGGCCAAACTTGTGCTGTTTAGAGTGGAGGGGGGCGGCCTTCCCCGAGGAAGGGGGGTTTGTGTGGGTTCGCTGCAGATGCGCTCCAGCTGAGCGGGGTGTGCGGGGGCTCCCGGCGCTCCCGAGCGGCGCGGCGGAGCCGGGCTGGCGGAGCGGATCCCACCGCGCCCCACAGAGAGCCCCGCACCCGAAATGGTGCGGTTCGCCGAGGCGAGGGGGCGATCCTGATGAAAGGGGCTGGGGGGAGGAGAGAGACGATCCGGAGCGGTGCGCTGCTCCCGCGCCAAAAGGGTGGGAAGGTTTAGATTTCCCTTTTTTTCTTAAAGGGCGGGTGGAAAACAGACCCTAGAGCCAGTTTTCCTCTTGTGTCAGGGCTTGAAAGCGCTCCAGCGTCTTCCTGCAGGCTGCTCAACTTCATCCATCGTGTGTACGCGTGTGTGTGTATATCTATTATATACATAAAGTACGTGTACGTGTGCGCGCCGTGTCCCGCCGGCGGCCCGGGCGGAGGGGCAGCAGGAGCCCCGCACCTCTGCACGCCGCCCCCGGCCCTCCCTCCCCGCCCGCCTCCGCGGAGCTGCTCCGCGGCTGCAGCCGGGAGAACGCCGCGCCGCCGCCGGCATCCGCGGCAGCTTTTGGCGAGGAGCGGGGGAGAGGCACAAAAGGGAAGGACGGAGGGAAAGTCCCTCCCACGCCCCCCTCCCCCAAGTTTATGATGGGGGTCCGGAGGAGCAGCGCTGCTCCGCGGCAACCGCTCGTCTGCTGAAAACTTGCTGCTCCGCTTTTTGGGTAAAGTTGATGCTTATTGTATCTTTTCATTGTGCTTTTTATTCTTTTTTTTTCCCCTCCTCTTCTCCCGCTTTGGTTGGAGCTGCCCTGCGCCGGTGGGGGGTGTGTGTGAGGGAGGGTACAAATTTGGTGGGGGTCTCTCCTCGCAGCGGGTGCCCGAGGGGGGCCCGTCCCGTGTGCCCCCCTTCCCCCCCCGCCCACCTCGCAGGTGAGCGGGGAGGATGGGGCCGCGCCTGAGTCCCGCGTGTCCCCCCCTTTTTCCCGTGCTTCTATGGCCATTGTTTTTCCCGGGGGCTGCGGTGACAGTCCCAGACCCGGGCTGCTGTCGGGACCGCCTTGCCCTGGGTCCCGGAGGACGGCAGGGCTCCCCAAAGACAGCACTGAGTTTGTCTTTTTTTCCGAAGAAAAATGAAGTTGCCCCCTCGCCTCCTTGTCATCCCCCCATCCGGGAGGGGCAATCTTTCGACAAGTATATTTGCTGAGGAATTTAAAAAATTCCCTGCTGCAACTTGATCCCTGTGTGATGAGGAGCGGCTTGGAGAGACCCGGACTCCAATCCTATTAAGGACTTAGAGAGTTGAGAGTTTTTCCCCCGGACTCGGTGGCTTTAAAACAATCAGGGAGGAGGGGAGGGAGATGGGCTCATCTAGATGCCTTTTCTGCCTCAAGTGATTGCCATCATTTCCTGGGAAACCTGACTTTTCCAGTGCGGGGGCTTAGGGTGATTTATCAGTGGTCCTGCTGCCGGCTTTTCCGAGGTTTACGGGCTTATTTATTTATTTAGCTAACCTGCAGCCAGGGCTTCAAAACTTCGCGGGCCGGGGCTGCGGCTTAGCCGCGGGCGCGGTTCGGTGCGCGCAGGGCGGTGCCCCCTCGGCGGGGCCGGGGCCCGGCTCGGTCCCCCGGTACGTGGCCCGGGTGGCCGAATGTCCAGGCGTGGGGGGTCAGCGCCGGCCGGGCCAGCGAAACTTGTGTCTTCCTATAGCTTCCCTCGCGTTTCATACTGCCCCAGGTGCTGGAAAACTTAGTGCGTACAGAAATCAGCATTTTATTGGCGTATCGTATTTATGTTTTTACGGGAACAGATAAAGGGACTAGTTGTAAAACCTTTTCTGCCCCCTACGAATCCCCTTCTTTTTTCTTTCTCTTTTTTTTTTTTTTTTTTTCTTCTAAGGCTTTTGGGCTGTAAAAGAATTTGGAAG
>WAAG01085906.1:257305-279034 GCA_013390105.1 Tichodroma muraria | reverse complement strand
CTTGGGATGTACAAGAATTTGGAAGTAAGCGTTACTAGCATGTGCATAAAACATCATTTAAACAAATACTGTATTGGCATGTGTTGTGGAGTTGGTGCCAAAAAAGTTAAGTAAATAAGCCATGAAATTCAAAATACACACAAGTGGAATAGACTGGTTTGTTATAAGAGTCGCTGATTTTATCTGTTTGTTCTAGCTACCTTGCTTTAAGAAAAACTTCGGAGGTCTTTTGGGGTTTGGTTTTCCTTAAGTTCTAAACCTAATAAAATTAACTTCATTAGAAAAACTACATTCACCTGGAAAAGAGGATCTTGCTAAATAATTAAATAATTGTTTATGCTGCTGGGATGTTTCAATTGTGCAGTAATTGCTGCATACAGCAACTACAGATGGTGAATTGGTTTGGTTCAACTTTTCTGATGGGTGGATATGATAATTTGTATTTTGGCTGGAACATCAGGAAATGGTGACACCTGTCAAATTTTGAATTGCAATAAAAATGTTGTATTGAATGTTATTACAAAACTGACAACTTTTAAGAAGTGAATGAAATTCATTATGGCTTTTCCACTGTAAAAAACTCTTGGAAATTTGTCATTTGATTGAAAGCATGACCTATCTGTAGCACTGAAAAGTGCCTGGTTCACTGAAGATGAACTTGTTAATCTATAGGTATGTGTATATCCAACCTCTGGTGTGTGTTTGTGAATGAGTTGATCTTGAAAGCAAGTAGAGGTAAGATTTACTTCATCTCAAATGTTGTTATTGCCTAAAGTATGTGACTTTGAAGTGCCCAGAAACGCAACTGCTGTTCTTCAAAGGAAAACAGATCTCGAGGACTGTTTCCAACTTCCTTTCAATGTCTTTCTTTTTTTTTTTTTCTCCAGTGTGTCAAAGGGGATGTGTACAGATGGACAAATACTATTTGTGTTAGGTCATTCAATTAGAGAAAAATTAAAGCCATAGAAGTATTTGAACTAGATGCATATGTCAATATAAATCTAGCATAATTTCATGGAAGCTGCTCCAGGTTATACTTGGATAAAAGAGAACAGAACTTGACCTCAGACATCCAATACATAGCAGCTTGCATTCCCAAATGTCACACTGAAGTCACATTTAGAAAAGACAGCCTTCTGGCTGCATATATATATAATGAGCAGTATTTTTGTCATTGTTTTGAAAACTGTTTTGAACTTCTGTGTCAAAGAACCATTTTTGATTATGTTTTCTGTGATTCTAATGATCTTAAAAGTTTATACCACAACTTCCCTTTCAGTGGCACAGTTGTACAGAAGCTGCACAGGCTCTGGGCTGTGTGATCAGCTGTGTACAGAAAGGGTTATGTGATTGCTACAGTTTTGTCTGACTTGAAAATGTTTTCATGATCTCGATACTTTTATTTCTATTGAGAACATTTGAATTTTCAAGTCCTCTGGACTATCTTTTTAATTTAAAGATAGGGTAGAGCATATGACCTAATAGCAGTTGCATTATTCTCATTCTCTGTTCGCAAGTATGGAAGACGCTGGGTTAACTGCCTGCCCGTTTTTGGTGGCCTACTGTAGGCCAGTTGTTTGCCCTGTAGTCGAAAGGTACACAGATACTTCATGCTTTTGTACTCTGAGAAGTGCTCTGTTCATAGTGAAGTTTCCAGTGCAGATTAGCGAAGGCAGTGGATTCAGTGAGCAGTCACCAAAATCTGTATGTATTTGTGGAGCAAACACCTATCTATTGCCCCATCACAAAGCCTCCACTTAATAATCTGGCCAAGGATTTCAAGGCAGTGAGTTTTTTCAAAGAAGCTACTTAGGAACATTAGATGTGACTATAGCATCAAACTAATTAGTTGCCACTCCATTTCTATGAAGCTTCTAGGGCTTTATAGAAATGCAATATTTGCACTTCTCACTTGCTGCTAAGGCATTGAGGTTAAGCGGTCTCTGCTTTTTGTCTGCTTTCTTACTGATGGGAAAGATTCCAGGGCATTGTTCGAGAGCTGCACAACCCCCTTATGTACCTGGGTAAATATTTTAAACAGTTGCACATTTGGACAACTTGCCACAAAGCATTAGGTGGTGTTTAGGGTTTGCTTCAGCTCTGTTGCCAGGACCCTTTTAAAGAAAACCAAAACAACTGTAGCTATTTGGGAATTAATTAATACAACACTAAATAAAATAACAGCAAAGAATGAATCCTCGTATGAATGACAGCAAGAAGGCGTGTTAGGCAAATAATACATGTGTGCCTGTGGATATCTACGTATATGTACACACATTTGTGTGTATGCATGGAATAAGCACAGTTCATGAGCTGTGTATACAGCAGATCCCATATATATGCATCTTCTAGAAACTAACTGGTGTTTGGTGTAAAAGGAATGAGAATTACATCTTGCTTAGCAATCTTGATAGTTAAAGAGGCAAAATTGCAAGTTTCCCTAGTGAACAAGTGACTGGAATGGAAATAGTGGGTAATCAGGTCAAATTTTCTACAGACTAGTTACAGTTGGGAGTGAATACATGTTAGATGTGCATAGTCCAAGAGAGGCCACAGAACTTTTGTTCATTCACTCTTGGCTGCTGTAGTACCACATCCCATACCCTTTAACGTTTTATAAACAAAGTGAACCCAAATACACTAAAGCTGAAATGTACTGCACAAAGGGAACAAGAAAAGTGTCCTTTAATTCAGAAGGTCAGAGCTGTAAAAATTGTTTGGGATTTGGGAATATTCAGTACCACAGTAAAAAGAGGCCTCCATTGAGGCCTTCCACTCCTGGAAGTGGACACCCAAATTAGAAAAAAATCGAAAATAGGCTCCCTTGGGCTCCTATTGTAATGAGTGGAAGCATTTCTGATACCGTCATGGGCATGACTGCCCAAATACATTAGTCGCTGGTGAATCTTTTCTCATCGTTTCACAATTATTTGTGATTGGCTGTCACCTTTCTGCAATTATAAATATTCTAAGAGGAAACAATACAAATTAGAACTGTAGGTACCAGGATCTTTGTACTGGATGTATTTCTTTTTACTTTCTAAGTGTTCTTTTTCATATGAAAGGAGTCTTGCAGCTTTATCCTTATTCAAGTCTTTTCTTTTTGTATCTACTGGGGAGAAAAACCATTAATTTTGAGGAATGGTGAGAGTAAGCCTTAAGCTGTCTTTGACATTTTAGTTTAACTTGAATAGGTTAATTTTTTTTTTTTTTTAAAGAAAACAAGTTGGTGGGAAGTGTGTTTTAACTGTGAGCGCCTGATTTCGACCATTAGCATAAGAAAAAAAGTTTTAGTGCATTTACTATTGTATTGAATGAAGAGTTCCAACAGTCAGGGAAAAGAAAGTAAAAGGCTGTAAAGAAATGATGGTCTATTCAGATTATTCAGCAGCCCAGAGCTCTGGTCATCTGCCTCTGAAATCTGTGATCGGGATATCACTTTTATCTTCCTGTGCCTTTCTCTCGCCTTTTTCACATGTTCACTTTTGTCAAGGTTTATTGATCACGTTTTCTTCTCTGCAAATCTGTGGAAAATTTAATGAACCAAAAACAACTGAGAAATAAAAGGAACTTTTTATTCATTAGCCACTAGATTGAATTTTGTTCTATAGTCACTACCCTCTTGCCTCCCATGTGCCTCATTGTGTCACTCCTGCAGTAGTTACAGTATGTACAGTGGGGATGGTCACATTATTAATTCTCTTCCAGGGAAAAGTTTGTTTAAAGTTGTGAACTCATGGCTGCCCCAGCTCTGCTCCTTGGCTTTTCTCTGCCTTCCTGACATTTGGATTCTTGACTGTGGTGCTTCTGTCACTGAATACCTTTAAGTGTGTATTCTGCAGAGCATTTACCTCTTCAAGAATTAAATGTATTTGCTGCCTAGCAATTAAATCCAAATTTAAATGATTGCAGATTAGTAGTAGTTATTTACAGTCCTGATTGTTTTGGTGCTGTGATCCTTGTTCATTACACATCTGCTTTGCCGTGGTGCTGCCCCAGAGCGCTTTGTGATGCAAATGCTTTTGTTAACTTACAAATAGTTTCAGTATCTAGATCATCTCAGGTGACATATTTAAGTCGCTTCTTTTTTTCCCAGATGGACTTAAAAAGCTGTAATTAAATGTGGCTTCCAGTATGATTAAGCTTTGCTAACATTTTCCATGGAACGATTTACTTGAACTCTGGCACTTTCTGAACCTGTCACTGGAAGATTTTTCAATAAACGCCCCTTTTAACATTAATTTCATTTCATTTAGTGCAGCTTGTAAGTGTAGGGAAATGAGTTAAAATGAGGTATATATCTGCCTGAGAGATTGCTTGGATGTTTCTTGATTCTAAAGAACTTTACTGCTACCCCATGTGAAATGCTAAGTCTAAATCCCAGGGGAAGCAAAACCATGGAGTTCTGTAGAATAGTCCCAAATACTCTCCTAATGAATAGTAGCATCAGTCCTGGTACTTTCAAAGGATGATCTAAAAGCCAGAAAAG
This sequence comes from Tichodroma muraria, assembly GCA_013390105.1. Lineage (NCBI taxonomy): Eukaryota > Metazoa > Chordata > Aves > Passeriformes > Sittidae > Tichodroma > Tichodroma muraria. The sequence goes on along the minus strand of WAAG01085906.1, from coordinate 274,545 downwards.
GGACTCTGCAGTTGAGCTTGTAATTTCAGCTATAGTGATGGCACATCTGTTTTTCTGTGCATGCAGTGACTCTGTTCTGTAGGAGTAGACACTTGCAAGCTTAAACTGCTTGTAAGTCTAGAGCGAGGACTTTGTGCCCAGCAGAATGAACCCTGCTGGAAAAATCTGGGATTTTTGGGGGGGTGGGCAGGGAGGAAATAGTAATGAAAAGTCTTATATCCCCTGTGAAATGTAGGATTTTAGTGCAGACAACTCATTCACATGAAACTATTGAGATCTCTCCATAGGAAGACACCTCCTCTGGTATGCTCCGTGCTGCACAGCGGAGGCCAGTGTGGGTCCAGCCCCTCAGAGAGGAGCAGCACTCTGTGGTCACGGGTCCCTCACCCCTGTTGTACGGTGGCAAATACCCCCAGCAGGGGAGCAGCTGGTTCTTCCCAGAATCTGCAAGGGGTGGTCAGCTGCACAGCTTAATTCCTGCAATGGCAGTGGAAAAACTTCCCGTGGTACAAATGCAATTCAGAAGAGTGGAGATGCTGTAATATTGCATTGCTGTGGCTTATATTTATCACTAGGAGCTTTAAATATTCAGTCTCTGGAAGTTAAATTGTGCTTTGTGTAAATGTCCCCTATATTTAGTTATTATAGTCTATTCAAGCAAGCCGGTCACCTGGAAATTGTTTAGCATTGTGCTAAGCAGTTTGATTCTGTCGCTAAAATTCATTGAAAACCCCTTGAAAACATCTCACCGTTTGGGTTTTTTTTCAGCTTGGAAAGTGACATTCCTAGCTAGAATCAGTGTATTGCTCCCCTCCATGCTGACCTGAGGAGCTCTATTAGAGCCCTTTTATCACACCGTCTTTAAAAGCAAGGTCTGTTGATTGCAGCGGTGTTAAAAGAGCATCAGTTCCCAACACCAAGATCGTTCCTTTTCGCGGCAATGCTCAGTAATGCCCCTTTGTGCGGGGGACAATGCAATAAGTCAGACAGGACTTTCTGAGCCACCTCTATAAGGAACTGTAAGGGCTGCTGAAGTACACTTGTGTTAAGTTGAATTGATTGAAATTTAATGGCTGTTAGTAGCTATGAATGGTAATGATTTTCTAGAGTATCTTCACCATGCTTGACATTAATAACTGTAGAGTGTGTATGTGTGACGCTAGTATGTTATTCATTTTTAAAGATGCTTTCTCCCAGCCCTCTTTCCCATAATTTAGTTGTTTTGGTACTTCAGAAAAAAAAAATAAAAAAATCTCGTGCTTCGAAGAGCACGTACATCTTGTCAACATAATTTTGTGCTCAAGATTTTTATTTTTTCCAATTCTAACATAAATCAGACTACAATATAGTGAGAGTGATGAATTTGTTTTACATGCCATCATGAATTAATGTTATGCAAATAAAAGCTTTACAGGTGCCATGATTTACTTAATAATTTCAAGTTCTAATATTTAAGCTCATTCATTATGTTTGTGTAGAAAAAACAACACAGCATGTTCATATTTTAAAACGTGAAATGTGAGATTTGTGTGCATTTGCTGTGTGTAGTTGCTGTGTAAGCACATTTGATGGCTAAGAAAGAATCAATCAGTGTTTGCATTTGGCATCCTATGCCTGTAGATGTTACAGAGACATTTCAAAGAGAATAATCACATATTTGTATGTAAGGAGAGGAAGACGGTGGTAAAATATTCTTCACAGATACAAAGATGCAGAAAACTGCCAAAAAAAAAGTTTTTGGCCTTCAGAATTTGAGTAGGGCAGCACGATTTTGCTATGCAAAGTGGCCTTTCTTTCATCCTGAGCAGTTTGCTCCCAGACCTGCCGCCTTTGCCGCATGGTGAGGATGAACTGAGGAGCTGGTGAGAGCTGTAGGCAACCTGGGTCAAAGGTGAATGCGAATGTGATCGCAGGGTTTTCAGGCTTTGATATAATTTTTAGTGTGCTTCCCAAAGGCTAAGGACAAGGGGGAGAAAGTTTGACACATAAATACATCTTGAATCTCTCAAGATAAGAATAGATTTTGACTTTATTTCTCAAAAATTGAGGTCACAGTGGTCTGATGACAGGCTGAAAGCCCATCACTCAATTGTTTTTTTTGTTTCTTACTTTTATTTTTTTCCCAAATGAACAGACAGATTCTTATTTTTGATACATTGTACGCATTGAGTTAGTGACAGCATTTTCAGGTTTTGAAGTTTGTGGCCCCGGGATCAAGGTTTAGCGCCAGCATTCAGGCCTCCCTGCCCAAGCAGTAGTAATTTTATTGATAATGCCATAGAAGAATCAAACCTCTTAAATTTGATAACAGTAATTAAAAGTGAATCTTTACAAAATGCGAGACAGTCACGTGTTTCTGTGATTGTTACAGTTCATAGTTGTGGGAGTAGGCTCAAGAATTGCTCCTTGACCTCTTCAAGCCCAAGGGACCATTGGCCAGGGAGCAGAGTGGTACTTGGCTTTTAGTAATTTTGATAACTTCTCCTTTTGCTCTGTGTTCTTGAGGAACTCAGAGGAGAAATTCATTCGGATGCGCCATTCAAGCCAAGGATTTAGCTGGGTGTTAAAGGGCCATTTGGGAAGTGGCACACAGTGTATGTACCGTGATCAAGTTAATTATGTTGCTTTGGCAACCCCAGCTTTGGTATTTCCTGGCTAGGACTCGTTGATGGAATCATATTCCAATATCTGGCGTCATCAACGCTAAAATCTTCTACAAAACCAGGTCAGTGTTGTAAAAAAGAAGCAGAAAAAAGAAATGGAGGATTTTTCTGAGGGTGTTAACAATTCCTTGTTTTACAGGCTTTGGTGTTGAAGTAAGTTTCTGTTCAGAATTTTAAAGTATAATTCCATTGTAGGAAATACAGTAGCAATATAATTGCTTTTCCAGTGGACTCCAAGTGATTGTTTTAGAATTCCTTTTGTGGAGAATTTCAGCATTTTGAGGTTTTGTTTCAATTCACAATAAGTCAGATTTGGAAACCTTGCATTTCTTTGTAACTGCAGTAACTGAATTCTTAACTTTGCTCTCTGCTTCTGAGAGCTGTAAGGGAACACAGGGCTGAACACAGCACATGTGTTACTGAACCATGTCCATGGCCAATTTTTTCATCTTTGATTTATTGTGTGTGCTCTTGGGGTCTTTTTCCCATTTTTTTCAGAGAAAAGGGAATGATGGGGGAATCATTGTGCATATTGGGGTTGCATTATCTCAGCAAAGCTTGCACTTCTTTAGAGATCCTGCTGCAGCACTCTAAATCTCAATTTTCTACTTAAAAAATGTTTCTACTTCTTCATTTTACTCCAAGGCCTCTGGCAGGGCTTGGTGAAATTTAAACTATGTGTTGGATTTCTGAGAAATTCTCTGGTGCTGGAGGTGAGTTTATCCCTCTGGGACAAAGCACATGGGGGAGGTGGGTGGTGAAAGGCAGGTCTGGATCTGTGTCGAGAGGATGGGGATGAAACGGGGCAGTGCTGGCAGCTGCTGGAGGTTGCACCATTCTCACAGGAGTGTGCAGGGCAAGGGATCTTCCTCTTCTGCACTCCAGAGGGCATTTCCAAGGTGCAGATGGCAGGGGGACCTTTGCCAATGCATTTGTTTCCTTTAATCTCTTCTCAGGGTAGAGAGACACGCAAGAATTAGACTCTATCCAAGCTGTTCAAGGTGGGAGATGAGATGGGCTTTCATGCTAGAGAGGAATTCCCTGCTTGTGAGCTGCTGTCTTGGGTGCTTTCTGCTGCCCATTTTGGGCTGGCCCATTTCTGGTCACTCTGGGTTTCTCTACGTCAGTTGCTGGCTTTCCAGAGAGGCACTGCCTTGGATTAGGCTGGAAACTTTTAGTGCATTGGGTGCATGACATGCTCCAGCTGTCAGGCTGGAGTAAGGGAATACAGAATAACTTGGGACCCCTAACCGTGGTTGTTTTGGTGTCTTCCTCCTTTGTTGGTGAAGATGCAATTTTTCAGCCTAAGGAGACCTCCTGGCATCACCTTACTCCCTCCTCCTGTTTCTACATGTGGAATAACTAGTGCATTCATGGGGTTTACCAGAATCAGATCTCCAGTCAAGTGTAGGATCCTCCAGTGGAAGTGGAGAAGGCAACCACTCGGGATGTCTTCCTCAATGTGACTTCTTCCTCCTTTCCTCAGTCGCTCTCTTCTCCTGGCGTGGTGCAGCCCAGGGGCTGCCACCTGGGACTGGCAGGCTGTTAGCCCTGCTCTAACGAAGGGGGAGCAGTTGGGAGTTTTTATCTGGTTTATTTTTTTTCCTCTCTTGCCGTGTGTTGTTGGGTTGCTAGGATGAGGTCTGTGGTCCTGGTGCTTTCTGGGTGTGCTAAACCACTCGTCCCACAAACCTCCCATGCAGGCTGGACTGGGAGTCCTTGGTGCAGCAGTTCAAACAGAGTGCAGTGCTGCAGGTGCTCTTTTGCTGGCTGATCGCTTCAAATGTCACACCTATCCTCGGCTTAATGTCTGCGCTGTTTCAACATCTCATGTGAGCTAATGCTGTTTAGGCATCACCCATTTCTCTCTCTCTCTCTCCCTTGAGGTTACAGATTTCCAGACACCCTTGAGATGGAGTTTTAAGGTCATCAATGGCATTTTTAGGTCACAGAAGTAGAGGACCTTGTCTTCTTGCCAGCTAATCAAATGACTAATTAGTTCATACATCGCTGCTGTTATCTTTATCTCTAGCTTTGGTTCAGCTCTGCAGGATGAAGCCTGCTAGGAGATGACATCTGAGAACTATTTGATTGGAAACTTAGAGGCAGATATGGTCAAGAGTTTGCAGATATGGTTTGCATCCATATGAGCAAACTGGTGCCTGCGTTAGTTTCTGTACCCCAATTCAACCACGTGTATTAATGCATCTGTCAAAACACAGTGTTTGAAAACAGCCTTGCTCTAAGCCTTTCTATGATTATGGCAGTGAATACTCAAAATATGCAGCACTCTTAATTCCATTGTAATTTGAGTAATTTCCACAAGACTGTATTTTTAACAGAGATAGCTGTATGCATATATTTTAATTTATTTCAATCTATGAGCAATTTTGCATCTGGGCACTTTATCCTGCACCCTCTAAAATGCTCACAAACAGAGACTTGGGCAGTGCAAGCACAAGCCTTTGTGCGTATCACAGCCACATTAACCCACTTTATTTAACACTTTTCTCAGGTGTTGATGGCATCTGGTTGTGACAGATGCTTTCTGATAAAGCCTTCAGATCAACATGCCTTTGGAGACATCAGTGCTCTGTGTTGGTACTTGCAGACTGCTGTATCCAAATACTCTTCTTTAATTGTCTTATTAAGTGGAGAATTAAGCTGTGTGCTTTGACTGTTTTGGTGCCAGTGATTCTTATTGCAGGCTTTGGCACGGCACCACGTTGTGTTTTAAAGAGACAGCATCGCTTTAATGATGTGGGAATTGAGTTGGAGGATAAAAATCCGCTGAGAAAATGGCTGACTGAAAGTATGGTACGTAAAATCCGATTTTATGTTCCTCCCCTCAGACTATTAGGTGGGGGGTTTAGTTCAAATGCTTGCGATGATTTAAGAAATGAAAAGCAGAAATTCTCCCTGCTGCCAGACCACAGGCTCCTCAGCGCCAGACTTGCAGACAAATGTCACATGTTGCTCTATGTTTTGAAAGCATACCATGTGTTATTCTTTAGCTATCTCTGTCTTCCCCCCCCCCCCAAGCTATATCATCTGCCCCCTAGCCAATCTCACAGAAAAACTTTTAATGAAAAAAACTTTTCTCTTTCCCCCCCCTCTGGCACAGACCCCAGGATGAGTTCCCCTGTACCTGTCACTCCATGTGAAGGTCTCTGCCCGCAAACTCGCAGAAGTGATTTTAACTTGACTTCATGTCTACCTCTTATGCTTTAGATCAGGCACTTTTGACACTGATATTGCAGCTTATGTTGTGCGTTAGGATCAAGAGCTCACAAATGACTAAACATATGGTTAAAACTTTTTTTCATGAAATATAATATGTTTCAGTTTAACTCGGCTGTGGGTCTAGATAACAAACCTCCACAGTTTGCCATGAGAATAATTGCATTTCCAGAAACAATTTTTTACTCCTTCTTTTCTACTGTCTTGGATTAATGTTTCCTCCAGCTAATGACAGGACTGGACATGAAAACTGGATTAGAGCATAGGGTGAGTAGTATGAGCTGAACATGCTGGCATCTCACTTTATTGCCTACAACGTTAAGCGGTTTACTGTGAGGTTGCAAGAAGTAAACTGAAAGCAAAAACGCAAATTAATCCCGATCTCTTGGACCAGTGACGAGCGTGGCTCCCAGGGCATTTGCCTCTAAAATTTGGCTGTCTTCCCCAACCTGCAGCAGTGGAGCTTTCCCACTTAGGGCCAACTTGTGCATAGATGGGAGGTCAGAGTCCAGCCGCCCCTCGGCACCAGGGTGTCACTCTGGCAGTGTGGCCACAGGATGCCGCTCCTCCTCCTGATCTGCAGTGCCAGGATGATCGTGGCAGAGAAGTTGGCAGCAGCAGCCTGGCACTGCAGCTCTCGTGAACGGTAAAGGCTGCTTCACATTAGAGCTGCTCCCTGGGGCTGCCTCCTTGCAGGAGCTCTGCTCCCAATTTCAGCAGGGGTAGGAAGCAGCCAGCACTTGTGCTCGACATCTCTATTAAGTTCACTGTACCAAGAAAAAAAAAAATGGCTACTTGGGAAAGCCACTGCTTGGGTTTCTGCAGAAAAGGGCGTTGAGTTGGTCCAGTGGCAGGACTTCAGATCACATCTCTGATAAGCAACAAACTGCTGGGGAGTAATGTTAGGATAAAGGATAGGGCTGGAAATACCAGAGCAGACGGTGCAAGGGACATGCATCACACCTACGTGTGCTAGCTAGACTGCTGCTGATAATTCATCATACATTATTTGTATTCCTTCTATTTTTCTTTTTTTTTTTTTGCTTCTTTTTGTTGTTTTTTTGTTTGTTTGTTTGTTTCATGGGGTTTTTGTGTTTTTGTGGTTTTTTTAAACGCTGCCATGAATGGGATTTATGCAAACACCTGCATCCAGCTGTACCTTGTAATTGTAGGTAGTATTTCCACCAGGCTATGAGCTTAGGTGCTGGATATGCCATCTGATGTCCCAGTTTGCAAGCAGACTGGTCATACTGGGCACTGAGTAAGTCTGCTCATTTATTGTACACAAAAGCTTAGATTTGTATCCATGTTGAAAGGCTGTATCACAGCCTGTATCTTGAGAGTGTTGGGCTTGTAATTCTCTTTTCAATAGAAATGAAAGATTTATTGGTTTTCTATGAAAACAATAATAGCAAGTTTGTGTTTCACGTTTAAGTATAATTATGAGTGTGATGCTTGAATGATGAGGTGTACTGTGTTCAGAAAGAAACCTGGCACCATCCCATGCGAGTGCAGGGTTTTCACCAGGCTGTGTCTCTGACAGATCAATTCAACAGCTCCTGCTTTACTGGGACCTCCTTCCTCACCAGTCCCCCATGTTTCCTGGGGGGCTTCAGTGCACAGCTGGACTCAGCAACCCAGCTGTGTTGTAGTGGTAGAAATATTGCAGGGACATGGCTAGTGCCTGTGCTGGGACCACCAGCCTAAGGCAGAGTGACTCCTGTGTACTGAGTTGACTGTATAGCTTATATCTGTGGGGAGGAAAATGGGTGTTGTGTTTCCCCTCTTGAAGTCAGTGGGAACTTCACCAGAGTGCCATAACTTCTCAAATATGGTGGATGGTGGCTTAGCCACTTCATCTACCAGCTCCCTCAGGACCCCCGGCTTAGTCCCTTAGAAATACCAGTAGATGTTGCAGCTCTGGCCCCCTCACCAAGGGCACATGGCTGCTCCTTGTGTCCCAGGTTCATGGCAGAGCTTTGTGAGACCAAGTATGATGAGGGGGGCACTTCCTGCCTTGTGTGTTGCCAGCTCCCTCTCATATGGACCGCTGTGACCTGGGTATTTGCACTAATGTGTTAGATCTGGAGCTATGCCTTGAAACCATCCAGAGGTTGTGCTGGAACAGAATGGGGACTTACCCTGCAGCCTTCCACAACCAGTGATACACACTGTGCTTCCCTGTGCTTTGTCTGCATACAGGCAGGCAGGGACTTTTCAGGATAACTGCTGTTAACTGGAAATGTCCACCATGCTTGGGATTTGCATGGTTGGGACAGACCTTTCCTTTGTAGCACTGTCATGGTGGCACGTGAGAAGCTACCTGAACCTGATCCCCTTGATGTATGAAAGAAGTGGTTTAAGTTTGATTATTTCCCATGGGGCTTCTCAGAAAGCAATGCTTTCCTGCCCTTTCCTTATCTGAGGGAGCCCTTCCTGTGGCCTGCAAAGATCACCTTACTTTGGGGGCATTTGTGGGACGTGCATGTGTTAACAGTTCTAATTGGCAACAATGCCTGTGTGGATTATCTTAGAAAAACTATTGCATTACTATGTAGGAAGTTCATAGAACTTTCATTGTCTATTTTTATAAGGGAGATCTTTGCCTTAAATTCATTGCTCTTTAGCAGAAGAGCCAGTGAGTGCCCCAATAGAAGAGGAGGCTGGAATGTGAAGTTATCAGCTCTGCTCTGCTAGACCTGCGGGCAGGTACAAAACCACAGTTAGCTCCCAAGCAGCCCCTTGGCTCATGAGTAGTTAAGGGCCATGAAGGAGTCCCAAGGAGACAGATGCACAGACAACCTGGTGGCAGCTGGGAAAATGCTGTGGGGGAAAGAAGGGATATAAGACACCAAACCTCTAGGAAACCAGTCTTCAATAGTTCTGCAACTTGTCTGACTACTTGTGCTCTTTTATTAACTTTTTATTACGGCAAAAGTGACTAGAATAAAAATAGTCTAGGTGCCAAGGGGATAAATAGTGAATTAAAAGGATTAAGTTCTGAGCACTTTACTGCTTTTAGAAAGATGTTATTTGATTTACCAGCTTAAGTTAAATTTACATGACCGAATTACTACTTAACTTAATAATGACTTTTGTGGGGTAAAGAACCCCATCTGTTTAGTTGTTTTAGAAGGACTTAATTCAGAATACATCATAACTCTTTTGGCCATTATGGAAGAGCGGAGCAGCTATCCTTTGTGTCATAAGCTAAATGAGTGCTGACTGGGATTTGAGTCTCCTGGAAGTCAGAATGACCTGCATGTGGTGTAGGGATTGATAACAACTCAACATGTAAGATAGCAAGGGAACTATTCCCAGGGCTACATTAGCTGTGTTGCCAACTGTGATATTTTTGATTGTTTCATTTTTCATAAACTCTCAAGATACTTTAAGATAACTTGTTGGGGTTTTTTTTAAATGTAAAAGTCTTTGTTTTCTAAAGACAGCTCATGGAAAGCTGATGACTGACAGTGGAATTCTGTTTGAGATCACCTGCAATAAACTTCTCTCCTGATACCCGTTGGTGTACTCAAGCCAAGCTCCTGCCCTTTATAAAGGTTCAGTTGCTGGCAGTTTGTGTTGGTTTCCTCTGAATCCACAGTGCTTGTTTGTGGCTCTCTTCCCCCCACAGCTCCTCACAAAGCACACTTGCATGTTGGACAGAGTCCAAATTTCCTCCCTCCTGGGGATTCCTCTGCTGTTAATTTAAGTGATGGCAAATGCAAACTTCTTGCCAGAGCTTGCTGTGTGTTTTTTGGATGCTTTTTATAGTTGTTCCCTGAGGGGTCAGCTTTTGTCCTTCCCCACCACACTTTCTGCTGAGGGGAGAGAGGCCTTGAACTGGAGCTGATCAGTCCCACCTGGCTTTGAATGCATCTCTGACATGGCTTCAGGACCTCACTGTCTTTCACAGTTTTCGAAGACTTTTGCTTTGTTGTTGTTTGTACAAAGCTGAGTTTTATAATAACTTGAGTGTATATGTAATCTTAAAAGCAGAATGAATCATTCATACCCATAATAGAATGTGTCTAAGTTCTTATTAGATGGTTTTCTGCAGCACTGTGACCTGATGATTTTAGATGCTACATGAAAGTTACAATTAGGGAGGAAAATGACTATTTTTAATAGGTATGCAAAATAGCTTTTCTCTTCAAAACTCATGTGGTGAAGACATGGTGTTAATATGAGACAGAGTGAATGTGTTGAAGAGAAGTGAGTGCCCATCTGCTGTAAGCCTGAACTGTAGATTTATGGGATATCTTCTCAAACTGGGGATGTTCACACAGATCAGAGCACAGTCTAGAAAAGCATTCAGTCGCCTTCCAGGTAGTCCAGCAGTAGCCAGGAAAGCTGAAAGGCAAGTCTTCTGTTTGAAGTCACATGTTCCTTTGCTCATTTCCCTTCAAGAGGTCTGCCCTTGTCACCAGTGGGGACTTGAGTGCCTCCCCCAGCCACAAGTTCTGCTTCCCAGGGTTATTCTCCAGGGCCTTTGTCCTGCTGTGAGGTTTGTGCTTGCACAACTGAGAACCTGTTTAGTTGTGGTTTTAAGCCCTGTCAGCTGTTTTTAGCAGTCCTCCTCTGATTTGTCCAGACAGTTCTGTTGAAGGAGCTGTGCAGCAGGACATGTTCACAGGACAGGGAGGAACAACACTGGCTTTATGGAGATGCACATGTTGGAGGAATGTCATCTGTTTATGCTTCATTTTGCACTGGGGTCCCGCAGGGCACTGCGTTTTCTGTGATCATCTGGGCTGTTGTAGGAGGCAGAACATCTGGTTTAGCACAGAGGTTTGTAACGCCAGTCACTGCATAGGTTTGGTGTCCCATTTTGTGTTTAATTGAAAGTCTCTGGTGGAATCAGAGAATCATAGGAGTGCTCTGTGATGGCACCTGGTAAACTAGTGGAGATGATGGTGAAGGAGTTCTCCATCATGGCATCCTGGATGGGGAAATAAACCCTCGAGTCTGGAAGCAGTGTGGCGGGCAGACTCAGTATTTGGTGAAGGTGACTTGTGGAGACCATGCAAGAAGTAGCACAGCACTTCAGAATGGGAAGAACACTTAGATTATCTGGGGGAAAAAATGCAGAGGCGTGGACATCCAGGATGCAGCATCTATTGGGATACCTAGGTCCTCAAGAATAACTTTATTATTAACTGAATTAATAACTGAGCATGAACATCTTGCAAATTTGCTGCTTTTGGTAACCTAAAAATACCCTCCCAACAAAGGTTTGGTTGCTTGTCCTGCGCTGAGGCAGCAGATGGGACTGAGGACACAGCACTAGAAACTGCAGAAAGTTAATGCATTCAGGTCTGCTTCACTCCATTACAATAGAGATTGACAAATTGGCGAGAGTTTAGGAGAAAAAAAGAAGTAGCAAGAGAGCTTGAGGGATTGACTTACAAGAGAAGACCGAAAGAGCTGAATATAGATAACTTGGCTAAAGGATGACAAATGGGGTGGTTGAGATATAAATCTACAAATATCTGAAGGGTGTAAACACCAAGGCTGTGAAGAATTATTTAGAGTGGTACAATGGGGTGTAACTAGAAGTAATGGGATGAAATTTAAGAGAAGGCAAATTTCAGTTGAATAATGGGAGAAGATTTTTGACAGTGTGATGTATTAAGCCATGGGCTGCTTTTCCGCACTAGTCCTGTTGCTCACTGTTTAGGGCACAACCCTGTTTGCTTAAGAAGCCAGAGTTTTCCAGACTCTTTATTATGGACAGTTTCAAATCATGCCTTTTGTGTTTTATGTATTTGATGCAGAGGCATGGAAACGATATACCAAAGCTGCTGTGCCTCTCCATGCACATGCACCATGTCTGGGTGTGCACAGCAGCTCCTGGTGTTGTGGTGGTGGAGGTGAGGGCCAGGGTATGAGCAACCTCTTGAGCCACAGCTCAGATGCCCTGCTGGCATGGCAAGCTTTGCCAGGTCAGTAGTATCTGCTCTTTGATCAGGACCTTCTTTTACCTCCCACACTTCTCTCATCCAGGTGCTCTAGTGATACCTTTTGGGGGTTAGTTCACTTACGGTCTCTGGAATAGATATCAAAGTTATGCTGCAGCTCTGCACCGAGAAATCTCCCACTTTGCTTCAAAGAAATCAGGACAAACAAGATCCCATTGATGCACATGGTCTATGATCTTTTATAAATCTACAATACTGTACCTTAACTTTTTCTTTAGAAACTCCCATTTCTTCTTCCGCTTTTCACTTCACTTGAAATGCAAATTAAGGTCAGAGGATCACTTTCCTACTGGCAGAACGTACTGCATTGTCTGTCATTTTAAAATGTCCTCCACAGTAACTGAGGAAAGGTTCATTTCTCTCCTCTTTATGCTTAAGAGTGACTCTTGAATGCATTTTGCTTTTCTTAATGTAGAAGGGCTAAATTAGAAAACTAGGTAAACTAGCTGTGTAAATCAAGCTAGAGTTATCTCAACTAAAATGGTAGCACAGGGAAGATGGCACATTCACGTAAACAGAGAAACAAATGCAGCTGTAGCATTTAGCCCACGCAGGCAACTTGGCTATTTTGTTGGAGAGGGAGGACAGAAAACTTTAAAGCACTGGCATTCTTGGAGCATAAATGAGACGAGCTGAAAGTGTCTTTTATAATTGTTTTTAAATGTGTTTTGTATTGCTCGTGCTGTCCCTGAAGAGGTCTGTGTCCATACACTTTGGGGAGATTTCTGAATTACATCCTCTCTCGGTCTGTGGGAAGAATGAACTGCTGAAGGGTTTCATTCTCCTCTGCATGGGGATGAATATTTTTCTTGCTGAAAAATGCAGTTTTGGTCTCGTCAGAACTGGATTGATTTGGTGGATGATTTTCATAGGGAATTTTGTATGTGGGGAAATGTCAAAACAATTGTGTCTTCATTGCATTCCCGTTACTGAGGGCTGTGGTGAGAGTACACTCCTGGAGAGGAGAGCTTTGCTTTGAACCACTTTTCACATCCAGACCAAGAGTGGATGTGTGCTCAGACCCCATCGTCTCAGGAGAGCAGCATAACCACTAAGCTACCTCAAGTTTGCCACCTTAATCTAAGTGGTTTCCATTCAGTAGAAATAAATCATTTATGTTAGTATGACTCCAGAATTATTTTTAAAAAATTGTTTGGTTTCACTGCTGTGCGGGAGTATCAATTATCCTCCCTACATTATTTCTGAGGCCACTTTAAAAAGGAATTTTAATTATACAGCTGTGGGTCTCTAATAGCATTTGCAGGAGACATCACTGGAGTTTTTTTTTCCTGGAGGTTGATTGATGATACTTTTACACCTCTATTAGTAGACTTAGGCCCAACCCATTTACAAGGCAGACTTTCCAGGCAGGCGCTCCTCAAGAGGACAGTGTAAACCTGGTCAGGTTTCTTTTAATTGTTGCTGCAAACTTCTCTGAACCTTGCTAGTGAAAGCCATCTTTGCAAAGCCAAGCCTGGAGCAACCAAGGGAAGTGTTTGGGAGGAAAGGGTACCTCGGAATAAACGGTGGCAAATTTTGGGGTCACCATAGCAGTCTAGGCCAGTTTTAACTTCACAGCATGGATTATGATCCAGAGCATTTGGAGTATTCCCAGCCTTGTTGGTCTAAGTTGATAATCTGCAACTGAAGGGCCAGGGAGATGGGTGGGATCTGTGAAGTCCCAGCAGGAGTAGCAGAAATTCACCTCCCAGAAGCCCTGGCTTGCAAGAGCCAGCCTGTGCAGCATGGCAGACTATAAGGCACAGTAAGCATACTTTTTTTATCAGTGTAAGAAAGGAAAAGGCTGCCCTCCCTCCTTATCTGTTGAGGGCAATGAAGAATCTTGAGCCAGCTTGTGCAGTGAAAGGATTAATTTGCTGTGGATGTTTGATTAATAAAGCAGTAGTTTATCTCATTACATTTCCCCATAGTTACTGCAAGAGTTTCAGAGGTGCGTGGCCTTTGCTGCTCTCCCTGTACTGTGAAACAGATGTCTGAGTGCCCCTGGAAAGGACAGATCAGCACCCAAACCCTCCTTCTGGCAGGACATGAGGAGAAGCCAAAACTGAGGGAGGGAGTCAGCCCAAATGCAAGGAACATGCCTTTCTTTTCCATCTACAGTAGGAGAAAACAAACATACATGCATGAAAGCCAGACAATGGAATCAGATTATTTTGACTTAAAATATGGTGTTAGTTTTCTTCAGCAGCATTTAAAGGTTGGAAAGTTTTAGCTAATTTTGCTGGACAGCTGCAGTTTCTTTACTGCCTTTTGTCATTTTCCAGGGCATCTATCCTTCATTACTCCATACGAGTGCCCTGCCTTTATCTCTTGCAAGTCCTGCTCCTCGGCCCAGCACTGCGGGCCTCCAAGAGTAAATGTTTATAATGTTCATTTAGCTTTCAGTGAAATCTCTTCCAGCTTTCAAAGAAAGCTCTTTAGTTTGGTCTGCACAGATGTAAACTTTCGATAGGAGAAATTCCCTGTGTTCAGCTAATGGCTTCGGGACTCCGAGTGCTGCTGATGCGCGATAGTTCAGTGTCCTTGGCACTTCATGTAAAAACTATGTGCTACCTCTGATTTTGAGTTTAAGCACTCCATAAGAGTGGATTTAGGCCTTCTATACATGCAGCATATACTAACAGTACTTTATTTTTGTTTATGCATAAATAAGATGTCTCTCCACAAGATCTGTTGGAAGCCAAGTATGGGGTTTAAAAAAGGAATAAATAAGCAATGGAACAGTAGTTCTGTCATAAGGTGCATTGTGTCAACAGAAGTTTATTTTATTTACCTCTTAGAGTAGGAAGTGCTCTGACTTGTTAGAGTTTATTGTTGCTTTCTGATGTGTTGGGTTCTAACATGGTTCTCAGTGACTTTTGTATTCTGTTTTCCCAAGAAAAGCCTTATATCACAGTTTGTTATTTTCCTTGGCAAAACTTAGTATTTTATTTATTGTTAGCTGCCATAGGTTACAGATGAACTAGCTTATGCTTGAAGCTACATAGTTCATTCACTTACTTTGCACATTAATTTAGAAAACTGAAGAGATGGTACCAGCCATAGGTGATGGAAGTTTTTCCCCTGGTGCATTCTCATTTCACAACAAATCTAGCAGTGACTGGAGGGCTAAGGGATGTTTTTTTTCTTTCCATCAACACCCATACAAGTATTTTCATCCCATATGTCTCAAAGTGCTTTAAAGAAATGCTTGAATATTACATACCATATGCTTGTGTTAAGAAGCTAAGTCTCAGGTGGACAGTCAGGGGTATCAAGACACCTGATAATAGGTGAATTATCACCCTGTCCACCTATGGGAACCCTTTGCTCCCTGTCCTGGGAATTAGACCATTGCTTCATGGTCCCCACCTCTGTCCCACTGCAGAAGTGGCTTAAGGTCTGCCAGAATTCCAGCATCCTATATTCTAATGCAGAACAAATTTTCCAGGATTTATTAGGATGTCCACAAAATCAGCTGTCTTTGCAGTACATCCACTCTGGATGAATCATTTCTTGTCACTTGTCAGAAAAAAGATGGGAAACCTAGTGGCCCTAACTCTGTGCTGTGTCCTCCACGTCTCTCCTGAGGGCCAGGAGGAAGGGGCAGTGCTGGGACTGGGTTCCCTTGGTGTGTGCTGTGGGGTGAGGTGCAGCTCCAGCACCTCTGAGCTAGCATCAGATGAGCAAGTGATAAGGCAGGTTTAGCAGTGTCCTGGCAGCTCACTGATGAGGTTGAGCTGTCCAGTACTGGCTTGCCTTGGACTGGCCAGCCTCAGCCCAGAGGTGCCTTAATGTGCTCCACACACAGCACAGCCATGTCTGCAAATGACTTCCAGAACTAGCAGGCTGGGGACTAAAACTCCCTTAGGAATGTAGAAATAGAGGTGGAATAATTAGCAACCAACCAGTGCTGGACCCCTGAATTGGTCTACCTCTGTTATGGTTTACACCCATAAATTCTGATAGCTCTTGTAGGGCCATGTGTGTAAGGGAGCAGGGAGGGGAGGAGAGAACTTCTGGTAGTGATCAAACTGGATCTTAAACTCCGGTTTGTGTTGAGCCAGAAGGGTTTAATTACATACATGTAACATGCAATGAAAAGCAACATGGGTCTTGGGTAGACCATATGTCTTAAGTGCTGCTTGGGATGATTGAGAGCTGCAGAACCAAGCTTTAGATACTGGAGATGTGGTTCAGACACAGAATTGTGCTGGTGTCCCTAAACTTTCCTGGTTTTGAATAACATTTTTGTAGCTGAGGTTTTGCAAGTATGAAGCCTGAAGCCAGCTTAAGGAAAGTTTATGATGTGAAAATTAAGTTTTCTCTAGTAAGCTGCAGTTTGTCAAAACAACTGCACACATTCCTGTTGGGCTAGAGTTTGGCAAGATGCAAAGACTGCATCTCTCCCTTTGAATATCCGAAGAAAATGGAAACCTGGCATTTCAATCTTGCATGGATTTCTACACATCCCTTTCAACAGCTGGGATAAGCTCCTCTGCTTTATCACACATTTTCCCTTGTGTTATGAATCACCACCTTCTCTTCAGGCAGTTCATATACAGGATTCTTCAGTCTTTGGAAGTTCATCTGTTTGACTAAGGGGAGGAAAAAAAGGTTGTAAAGGGACTTGCCCAAGGATAAGATGGATCTCAAATTTGGTTGTCTGACAAGAAATGAATTGTCATATAATTGTAGCTGGTGCTAACTGACATTTCTGCTTTTGGGGGAAATATTTTGGGAAAATTCCCTCAGTTTTCCAACAGAGCTCTTAAGAGGGTCTCACAGAGAGGAAATTCCATACATTTTTTTGCTCTGGAAGGAAAAAAAAAAAGAGAAGAAAGAAACCAAAACTGGTTTTAGCTGATTACTCTGAAATGAAAGAGAGCAGCTGTCTACTCCAACTCCCCACTCCCAGGGAAGGAGGGCTTAAAGCCCCCCTTAAGCTTCATGTAGAGCTTGGATTCATGGAGCTCTCACAAGCTTTGTGCTCCTGCCAGCAGCATGGGACGGGCATCGCGGCTGCCAGGTGCAGAAGGCAGTCCATGAGGTGGGGTTTCTTGGGAAAAGAAGCTGGGCAGTTTGTCTTCCTGGACAGCTGCTGAGGAAAGAAGCAGCGTTCTGACCCACGCCACGAGCAGTTACCTCTAACTGATGCACAGCCGTAGACATTTCCACTGTGGACAACCTGATGATTTCCACTGGAAATCTCTTGTGACAGGAGCTCCTGACCTCTTTTACACAGGTTTTGGTATCTATGCAATGTGTAGAATATTGCTGATAAAGCTGTATAGTGCCATTAGGATTTGGAGTATTGCTGGAGCAGAGCTCAGTTGGGGAGTCTGCTTTGGAAAGT
>WAAG01085906.1:227802-257165 GCA_013390105.1 Tichodroma muraria | reverse complement strand
GTCATATCTCCACTCGCAATAGCAGAGTTCAGAAGTTCATTGCTTGGGGGAGGCAAAAAAAAGGAAAAAAAAAAAAAAGTTTGCTCTGCCTTACTTGTGCTTTTATGAAGACTGTCTGGAGCTAAATAACCCGTGGTGAACTTGTATCCTCCACCCCAGCTGCAGCCTTTCAGCTCCAACAAAGACCACTCACTAAATCCAGGAAATCGAGCGGCGCGTGGGTGAGTGGCTGACTCCGCATTCACACCCTGCCTGTGTTCCGGGGGAGCGCTCTGCCCAGCCCTGCGAGCACAACCTCTGCGTGTGCGCCTGGAAAAAATAATTCCTCACCATCCACAGAAAGCTGCGCTTTCCATTGAGTTTTTCCAGCAATGCAGCTTTCTAGAAACCACAATAAAAACATGGGCTGCAGGATTTTTATTCTTTACATTCCTCGCTGCACAAAAAGCAGCACCAAATGTTTTTCTGGAAGCAGGATTTCCAGCCATGGAGCAAAGATTTAGGAGAGTGAGAATATCAGTTTCCAAGAATGTTTAGTTTGGAAAACTTTGAGATTTACTTGAGACATCACCAATCTATCTCCTCCGCTTTGATTACTCTGTTTCCACATACATTTATTTAGCCACCGGCTGTTGTTCTTTTACCCTCGAAAAATCTGTTTTGATGCCCCTAAACATCGTCTTCTTTGTTATGCTAAGGCGGGAGATAGAGCGGCATGCAGAGAGAGAGATAAAAGCCGTGTTGTTTTATGGATCCTACGCAGTGTACTTTGCAGGAACTTTAAAAATAATTTGCACAGTGCTCCTCAGTGGGATAAATGTTCTCTAAGTTCATTTACAAAACACAAACAAAAGAATATTAACCAAGACGAGTAAGCACAGATTTCCTCATTTCACAGGTGAAGAGACAAAGCTCTGGAAAACTTATTTGTTGATACAGGGCCTGGTCAGGGTTAAAAAGGGTGAGGCTCAGCCTGCAGGGCCATCATGTCCATATATCATGGTAGTTGCAGTGAGATGGGAGTTTAAAGTGGCTGAGGAAAGAGGTGGCTGTTTAGCAGTTTAGTCATTAGACTTCGCTGCTTGTGTAACATGACATGTTGGAGATGTGTTTAGGTGACGTGGATTTCTGACACTTGGGTGTAAAAACAACCTAGAACCTCAACCACCCCTGCCAGATTCTGTAGTACTTTTCATTCGGGAATTTTATATTAAAAAAAAATTAAATTTTGTGATTCTCAAAGACCAGAAGTTTACTTGGGAACTTCAGTACTGCAGCCTGAAATGAAGTAAGTGGGCGGTTGTGCCAAGGGGGAGAAGGTCTCCAAAGGAGCAACTATGGAGGAATGCCTGACTGGCCCTGGCACTATCCATCTGCATTTTTTATTAAAACCAGTGATTAGTGGTTTAAAAGTAGTTATGATAAAGCTTGTGAGAAGAGGTTAATGCACAGTAGTTAGAGCTCTGCACATCTCCTTCCGACTGTGCTGTTCTCCGGCTGCTGCCTGGTGGCCTCTCTTGGGAGGCAGACGATTTTCAGACTCACTGTACTCGGGGCAGTGCTCTTGGTCAGTGGCAGATTCACAGGAATGCTGTCAGGATGGGACTTGGAGCCAACATGCCCTGCCTGGAAACCATCACGAGTCCCTCCAGTGCAAATGCCTGCCTTTGAGATGCTGAAAAATTGTCCCAGTTGGCTCATGGAGCCACATTCATGGGCTTTTCTGGCCCTTCCACTTGCACCAGGATGCCCCAGTCTGCTACTTCTGAGGGAATGTATTTAGAATTTTTCCTCTGCAAGGTATCAGTTAAGGGCAACTTAAAATGATCCAGCTGTTACAATTGTGTTTTCATCTTAACCCTTCTGGCACTTGTATGGTAATACATAAGACACGTTCAGATGCTGAAAACAGATTTTCTTTAAATTCCCCCCACAATCATGTTTTTTGGCTGTATCAGTTCCCTGAACTGATTGACACTGTGATTGTATTGATGTGAGCACAGGAGAATGGGAGGGAAGATGGGAGCAGGCAGGACAGTGGGATCACAGCATCCCAGGCTCGGTTTGGTGTAGGCTGTCTCCTTGGTTGCTGGAACAGGCTGTATCTGTGGCGGCTGGTGAGGCATAAATTTTAAAATAGTTTGTGCACGAGACTACAGCAAAAAAATCCATTGATTGACCTCCCAAGCCAGTGGAGGTAATCCTGTATCTCAGCTATTACACAGCCTAAGTAATACTGTCTCTTAGATTTTTTTAATTTATTTTTTTAATCAGTTGATTATACAGTGGTTTCACTCTATGTCATCCATGCTTAGTCATTCTTCTGCAGTGTGATCCCACTTATCAGTAACTGGGATTATTCTGTAGCTGGAGCTGAATGTCTCATTGAGCAGCTCCAGGAGGAGGGCTGGTCCCCAGAGGCTGCTCTGAGCAGATGTACACCAAGAGTTTTGCAGCCTGCAAATGTCAGGCTGATGTTTTTTCTTTTTCTCACTGGACGTTTCTATGTCCTCATAACCGTAGGTACAGCTGCCTTTTCTTCAATCGCCTACAGCATCAAGACAAAAATTACTTTGGCTGTCAGTGCTTCTGGCTGGGTTGCTTTTCTCCCTACCGTTTGCAGGAACATCCTGGGACGCTGACTGACTGTCCTGGCCTAGCCTGTCTGCGAGCTGCTCTCTGCACACTTCTAGCTGTGCTGCAGTTGTGTCTCCCAATGGGCTTGACTGTAAACTGGAATCATCTGTCTTGCAAATGGCCTTGTCTTTAATTAGAAAATCTTTAATGTCTGCATAGTCACATGTGGGTGCCAGAGTTCGCAGCTCTGTAATCTAAGTTCTGTTGACTTGCTTGTTTTAGGTGTAAAATTAAAAAAAAAAAATATCGAGCCTCAGGATAGCAGTATCCACTGAACTGCTAGCAGATTTTCATGAGTTAATTCTGGCAAAAAAACCACCCCCTCTAATTCATATTTTTCCACCAGTGAAACACTAGAAAAGGTCTTCAATTGATTTTCTCATCTTCATCCTCAATGGCCAGCAGACTGTTTATTTTCACTGTCTCTGTACAAGTGCTAATGCGTTGGTTTTTTTTTTTTTGTGTTGTCTTTTTCTGGCTTTCTCCTGTAGTTAGGTATCCTGAGCCTGTCTGCTCTGTCAAGCATTAGCTTGTTTCCTATTAATGCCATGCTCCTCCTGGCTGTAGCTTTTGCGGTCTGGCTGCTGCTGCCAGGTTTTGTGCATATCGTGCGCTGGGTGGCACGGGGAGAGCAGAATGTGACTCCAAACTGCAGCCTCTTTCTGGTGAGAGATTTTGTGGGAATGACTGGAGCCAGAGCAGAAACTATGCAGGCTTCTTGGTGTACCGTCCCAGTGTCTCTCATCCATGTCCATCCTGTGTTATGGGAACTTACCTTGCTCCAGGCTTCGCAGGAGGCGTGTCAGAGGGCAGGACCTTGGGTGAGTTCTTTACCAGTAAAGCCCTTGAATTTTTTTCCAGTCTTGTAGGAGCTAGAAAAGCATAACCGTGACTTAGCTTATGGGGTTGTAGAGGAGAGACATAGCCCAAGCCTAGATGGACTACAGGTCTCCTGTTTCCTTTTTCATTCCTGTCAATTGTTCCTATACATTATAGCATGAGGAAAGGATGCTGCTTCTTTCCAGAGGCTAATATTCCCAACTTTGGGAAACATTTTGTGGACAAAGCTTGCTGAGTTGTGCAGAGAAAACTATTAATGAAATAAAACAGCTTCATGAGAAGCAACACTTAGAGCTTTGTCTGTGAAGAAATCAGTCTTTTATGAAAGACTTTGTCTTCCCCGATTTATTTATTTATTTTTCCATTGAATGAGCAAGATTGTTTAAAAAGGGTGGTGGGGGATGTCACTGGGGAAAAGCCCCCTCCTCTACTCGCTCATCGATTCTTATAACATTAAAAAAATTAATTTAAATTGCCACTTTCCTCAAAATGAAGTGTAAAGCTTCCACAGTTCTGTTGTTTAATTTCCCAACTGGATAAGAAATTAAGGAAATTGTAATTGTTTGACCTCTCGCATCAGGGAGTCTAGGTATTTTTTTGTCTGTTTCACCGGAGTACATCTATACGAGAATAACGGCTTCCCTAGAGACTCCATTTCTTGTAAAATACAATCTAATGAATTAAAACACAATCTAATGAATTAAAATATATCTCCTGTTCGTGGTGCTTTTTCACGCTGTGACCTGCCTTGGGTTTGAGTGTGGGGTGGCTCCTGTTGAATTGTCTGAAGGCTCTCAGGCATACTTCCTCCTACTGAATTGTTCTTCCTGAAGTTTGCCCATTGATTGCATCCTCTGGCTTGGGTCGGTTGTCTTTCTTACACGGTTCACTAATTTTTCCTCACTAAGCATTGCTAATGTGCCTTCCACTAACTTGCAGCTTTTTGAGCTTTGATCCAGGAACCTTTCCAAAATCAGCGAAAACAACTAAAGAAGCGTGATTTTTTTTTCGTCCTCCTTTCTTTGTGTCCTTTGTTACTGAAGAGGACTGCAGATATTTAGTACCATTTAAAGCCAGACAAAAAAAACCAAAACTCTCATTTGGTGATTTCTCCAAAACACTGGTTGATTATTGTTGGCAGGGATATCACACTGGAAAGGACTAGCTGTTCTGTGTGGTTTTGAGGCCAGAATACTGCTGGGATTGTCCCTGGTGGCTGGGTGGAGCTCGCTGGGTACCTGCCTGAGAGCCACAGCATCCTCACGCAGCAGATGGAGCTGTCTCGGAGGGAGGGAATAAGTTGACACCAAAGAACAAAGCTCTTCTCCCCCCAAAGGTAAAAAAAAATATACTGAATATCACTGAGAAAGCAGCAAATACTGGTCTTGAAATCTCTGTGCTCTGTATGTCTGATGAGATGGATGCAAGATTTTTCAGGGGATCTAATATACTGTCTTTTAGAAAACAGCTGGGATTGTCAGAGTGTGAAGTAAGGGAAAACTCAATTCAAAATTCAAAAAATGCATTCCATTTTGAGGCCTCTCTCTTACAGAGAAATTTTTGTCTCAAAATCAGCATTGGGAGAGGTAGGAATGGAGGCTGAGCTGACTTGCCACCAGAATAAGTGTATTTTGCTCTTGAAGAGAAAAGGTGAGCAAACATCAACTTCACTCATATATTTAGCTCTCTGTGATCACAAGGATGAGTTCAACTGGATCCATAATCCCTTGCTTAGCTCTTATTTCCCAAACAGGCCACACAAGTGGCCTCATACACACCCTTAGCAGCTGGTAAAACAGCTCCACTTGCGCAATGGAAGAAGTTGGCAGAAGAGGACTGTCAGGAAGGTTTTGCCAGGATTTCATGGCAGAGAGGTAATTTTGTCAATACCACACAAAAGTTGGTCCAGATTCGATCAGAAGTCAGGACCTACTCTGTCTCATTTCAGGTATTAGAAGCTCTGGTTTATGTAGCATGTGTATCTCAGCTTTTAATATGTAAAAATCCTTGAATTTATTTCACTTTCTCTGATCCCATTTCTTTAAAAGGAGAGGAACTTTTCAGCGTGCCCCAAAGGAGAAAGTGACAAAAAAGTTGGCTGTGCTTCAGGGCAAACCCCTCCATCCCAGGCTGGCAGAGGAGGCTCCCAGGAGCGGGGTGATGGCCGGGGGTACTCTGCCAGACCTCATCGGTGTGCGCTGAGCCGAGCTGAGCAGCAGGAGCAGAGCCCATGGCCCAGAGGCAGCTGCGAGGCAGCAGCAGCCAGCTCGCTGCCAGCACGGCTCTGGCACCGCAGAGAATCGAGCCCTTTGTATCTAACCATCCAGACCTAATACACTGACATGGTCGTCATCAGATACAGTTGACACATGTTTAAAGGGTGTATCTCGCTGCTTTGAACAAGTGGGAAAGTGTTCTTGGACTGCTTTGCTCTCTGCATTTCTACAGAGTTTCCCACTGTCCATTTTCCATAGTTACTTACAGCAATTAACTGGAATCCAGGGCTGCAGCGGCTGCACGCATAGTCTCTCAAACCACACCTGTGGCTTTTTTGTGTCACATATAATTCATGACTGAGTGACGCTTCCTGCCTTGTCATCTTTAGTCCTGGATGAATGAATGGTGTAGCTAAATCAGCTTAGCGCCGAACTAAAGTGGTGGTTCATGTTTAGCTGTGGCTCTTGCACAAGTCGTGCAGAAACTTATTTGTGTTGGTATGGCTGAGTGTTCACTGGAGGCTCCAGCTCTTTTGATATCGGATCTACTCACAGCTTGCATGTCCTGCCTCAGCCTTATTTTCCCTTCCAGAGGCATAGATACTGCATGAATCACTGTCTTTGCAGAGGCTCCAATGGGCAAAGGTATTTATGCTGAAACCTCACCAGGCTGTAATTAATCTGTAGACGAAAGGAAATGGTTTTGTGACAGCTAAATGAAGACCAAATAATGCGATGTGATGAAAGGTATGCTCAGCAGTTGGATTCAGGATCTGAAGTTATACGAGTTTAGCTTTATGGTGAGCTGAAAAGTGTTTGAAAAAAGAATTGCCTCAAGTCCCACTTAGCAGCAGACAAAAGCAGAGGAAAACCTGCATGTAATTATATATTAATATGCAGAAAAGTGAAGAGAGATTAAAAAATTGCACCGTGTTATTCCCTATTTTTGAAAACATTTGGGAAACTTGCACATAAACTATATGTGAGTGCTGTACACAGAAAGGCATGTGCTTTCTGCATTAGATCTGTGAGATCACCATACGTGCCAGTGAACAGGCTGTCTTTTCTTTGGGTTTTAGTTATGCTGAGATAGAAGACATCTGATAACCTTAACAAAAATATTGCAGACTTTTGTAAATTAGGCTGAAGAGTTTAGTTTTTTCTTCCTCCCCTCCCTCCCCCCCCCGATTTGAAATGTTTTGCAGAAGGAAAGAAGTTCCTGATCATCAAGTTAAATATTTCTCCAATTAAAAGTGTGGGGGTTATCTTTTTGTTTGTTTTTAAAGAAGGAAGTAATATTTTGAAGTCATGTTTCAGCTTGTTCATCGTCAGTTACACCTTTGATGCAGGCTCTCGCACGTTACTTCACGTGTAGCTGGGATTGGTTTCAGCAGAAAGGCCCAGTGGTAAACGTGGCAGCTTCCCTGTAGTTTGCTGACTCTGACCTGTGGAATAGGCACTCAGACTGGCTGATGCTGAACATTTCAACAGCAGCAGTTAATCCTTAGCTAACTGGATCATCTTCCAAAGTACCGAGGTTTCTCATCTCCACTTCTGCAGGATCACAGAATCCCAGAAATTTCAGGTGACAGAAAACTGGGGGGCTCTTTGTCCCCAGCCTCCAGCCCCAGTGGGGCCTGCCACCAGCACGAGGTTCAGTTGGCTTAGGTCATGGCTTGTCCAGTGGAGTCTTGCAAACCTCTTTGGAAAGACATGCCTCAGCCTCTTGTGGGTGACCTGGTCCAACACTGCATTGTCTTCCCGGAGAAGGCTTTTCTGAACACCCAGCCTGAGCTCTCCAGGGAGGGTTACGTCTTTTGCCCCTACCAGAAAAGGTTTGGCTTCGTTAGAGCTATAACTGCAGACTCTTACATTAGATCACGTATACATGCTTATTTTCTGTTCTGTCCTAAGACTTTGATAATGAAACTGCAGTTAGACTGTATTTAAGATAAAACCAGATTAGAATTACCAAATTTTAATGAAATCTTAATTTCGCTGGGGCTATATCATAACTATACCTTAGTAGCATTATAAGACTGTGACAGTATTGTTATTAGGACTATGATTGTTTTCACTGCTATCTATTTCTATACTCAACAGGAACACACCATTTCAGGTTGCTTTCCCTAATTTTGATAGCAGAAAGCAATGACTTTTATGACTGGACAGAGTTGTATACTGGTAGGAGAATGAGTTTGATTCTCTTATGACTTCAGCATCATCAACAAAATGATCAAGTACTGTAAATTTACTTTATAATTATGATGTCAGAAACAATATAACTTGGTTTTCAGGTTGACTGAGAATGTGCCCTGGGAATTTGGAGGAAATATATTTTTCTCATTTGGAAGCTGAATAAGTCCTAACAGAAGTATTTCAAGAATATTTATGTAGTTCAGTGATGTTATACTCAGCAAGTATTTTATAAATAGCTGAAGTTTTAAGACCGGAGCATCTCATTTTTGGTTCCCATTTTATTTACTTGTCATAAATGAACTCAGGACTCTGCACCTTTTGGTTTTTTGCTTCAATATGATTTGCATCTTACACACCCACAGCAATACTCAGTTTTCTCTGAGATGGAAATCACTCATTTAAGTAAGCAAGTTGTAGATAACTTGAATCTTGAGAAATGGATGTTGAAGGAAAAGCTATGTTTCAGTACTTTTGTTAAGACATAGGACAGTATTTTCAAAGCAGTGTAGAGAATTGGCTTTTGGAAATTGGAATTTTAGGGACACTCTAGAATACTTTGTATGTGCAGAGATGGGCCAAGTATCTTAACTCTTTCTGGCTGTATAATTTCTTTAAAGCATCTTGTCGTGGACTTCCAAAATGCTCCAGAAGTGAATGAAGGTGATACCTGGGTCACTCTGATAGAGAATATAATCCAGAGCCATACAGGACACTGGCTGCTCCTCCAAGTCATGTGAAGGGGACTATTCTTCCTCACACCAATTCTTTGTACCTCTAGTGTCAGAAGGGCTTTGTTGTTGAGATCTGTCTGGTTCTTCCTTAAGGAAGGCCCCTCTCAGTCCTGCTTTAAAGGTTGTCCAGGATGACTTGCAGGAGGTGGTGACAGCAAAGGGCACAGTGCTGTGGAGAATGATGCTGTCTCTCATACCACAGCGGGTATGTGAGCTCATCTGCTGTGATGGGAAGCAATAGCCCTTCCAGCAGCAGCTGATTTTGCTCCTGTTGGTGCTGGTGTCCAATACCAGTCACCTGCTTTGGCAACAAACAGCACCCACTGGAGCTGGGCATCCTGGCTGTGCAGCAGCACAGCTCATAAGTTTGCTTTCTTACCTTCATGCCTCTCTTCTCCCCTTCCCCCACAGTTTCTACTATGCTTTCCTCTTGTAGACAGCAATATAGGATCAGACTGCTTTTCATTTCCATCACTTTTCCCTGCTGTGACTGAATCTGTTGCAATTAAATTTTAATTGAGATGCACACTGCTTAAATAGACACAAGACAGCTACAGCTATCGCTAATTAATTTTCTTCCAAAATGACAACATTTAATAATTATATTCCTTGTCACTTACATTATTTATACAAGTTTAACTCTGGGAATTTTTTTAAAGACACGTCAGCTGTGAAAGTGCTTTATGGTGTTAATCTCCTGTAAGGCAATTGTGATTAACTTCAGAAGTGGAAGTATGTTTATGGTGCATTTATTAAAATAGCATGTAGCACTGCAAGTTTCAGGAAAGATTGAGGTATTTCTACAATAACGTAATAGTGTTTCTGGTTGCAGTATTCAAGTCTAGAGAAGCCCTGATGGTAATAATTTGTGCTTCTGTATTGTCTCTGATCTAACGATCTCTAAGCATTTTCTGACTGTGAATGAACAAACTCACTTTCTTCAGAGATCCCTCCCCAGTTTCTCACTTCACCTGATACAGCAGAAAGAGATCATCTGCTGCCCCAGCTTGCAAAAGTCCTTGCCCTCTGCTACCTTGCTCTAATACTGGGCAAAGAAAATGACCTTTTCGTATTTCAGTCTGAGGAATCCATCACTGGTTGCTGTCAGACAGGGTGTTGGATGAGTGGGACCATTTGTCTGTTGCGGTGTGACAGTCCTTCGGCAGTGCTGTGACAATTTGGGGGTTCTGTCTGTGCTTGAATACATCTTTGCTGCATCATGGTATGACTTTGGTGTTTGCAGAGAGGTGCATCATCATCAAACTCCAAACTTCAAACGTTCACAAAACAGTCAGAAATTTCTCAGGACAGCTGTGAGGAGAATTTTTCCAGCCTCTCCTGTGGGGATGTATGGCCGTGATGTTCCCTCTGCAGAACAAAGGAGCTGGCTATTGAAGGTGAGATGCATCAGCCCTGGGGTTTTACTGGCAGATCAGGAAACTTTGGGAATGACTGAAGAATCGGAGAGCCTTTTTTTTTTCTCAGTGAGGGTCCTGCCTAGGGTGAAAGTTTAAGCTGGAAGCTGCAGCAGAGGGGTTTTCTGGGTCAGAGAAATAAATGTGGGAGGGCAGGACAGGTAAGACTTGGATCTCTCAGAGCACCCAAGACCAGTAAAAGTCAAAACTACATGTGAAAAGTGACTGCAAGTACCTAGTGTGCATATTTTCTCTACTAGCATCGAGTAACTCTTTAGAAATCTTCGCACATTTCTGGTCACTAGCAAATTAAAGCTACTCTGGGAAAATGTGTGTTTGCATTTATTAAGGATGTTGGGGATTAGTACTCATGTCGCAGAGCAGAATGAGTTGGATGATGCAACCCCATTCCAGGAAGGCTCAACAGAGAGATTTTCCAAGGATGGCATGTAAAGCAATTGTACTGTGTGCTGCTGCGATCAGAGGAGGTTAAGATAGTGTGGATCTAGAGGGCTGATCAACTGGACATTTGTAATGACTCAACCAAAGGAAATTTAATTAGATTTGTTAAATGTGTATATGGTGAAACTTTTTTGTTGGACATTTGGGACTATCATAATTATTACATAAATTTCAGTGTTTTCTTTAGGTTATTTTGGTTCATTTTATAGTGAATATAAAGCAAAAAAAATATATATCCAAAACCATTTACCTCTGTATTAAGATGGATTTGAATGAAAAGCTGTCTGGTCATCTGTCTGTCCTCATGTACTGTCACAGCAGCAAAATTGCATTACAAAAGCTTTTGATTGTCACTTCACTTTATTTCCCCTTCAACTTCAACAATAGCAAAAGAGACTGGGCAATATTTAGTGCTGTTTTGGTATCTATTTGGTTTTTTGTGCAGTGTTGCACTGTGGCAGGGGTAGGTAAGCCAGGAAACTGCAGAGGGGACTTTTTAGAAACAGTGGAACATTTTTGCACCTTTATTTTATCGCATTTCTCAGTAGGCTGTAGTTTACTACACTCTTCCTAAGACGGTAGTGCAGTTAATTATTTTTGTGCTTATTGGTAATACAATCACAATTCTTGGCAGAGACACAGGTCTGCGCAGCGCAGTGGGGTGGGACAGCAGTGTGTTCCTTCCAGGTGGGGCTGTTCTGGGAGCCGAGGTCTGCTCCATTGCAGCTGAAGAGACAAGAATCACTTATTTCTCTAACAAATAGATCCCTTCCTATGTGTGTTTTCCCTGAAGTTATTTACACACTATGTTGTTTGCTTTGAGGTCTTGCATGCTCTGTAATTTGCACGTGGTGCTGGAGTTGCGGATGGTTCGTTCCTTTGACTGCCGATTCTCACGGTCTGAAACAGGCCTTTGGCTGCCAGTGCCCTTGGGAGGCTGGGGGGCTGGAACCCAAAAAGCCACAGGTTTGGTAAAAGCTGTAAGTTTTCTGCATGACACACAGTATGAGTGTCCGGGTTGCAGCCAAAGGCAGCAGCCACGTGGCCATGGGGCTGTGTTGTTTCATTGCACTGATCAGCAAAAGGAAGGCTAAACATTAAGGAATGTTCACAGCTACCAGTCTTGTGTTCTAAAGATCTCAGCGGGCTGCGGGAATGAAAGCCAACCCAGCACGTGCTTCAGGTCTGTTTCTCTGAAGGCATTTGCCTGAACATATTCTCTAAATAAAAAACAATCTTTGGTTACAAGAGTGCTGAGGAAAGACATCTACTGTTTTCTCAGTATGCCACTAATGATTGGGGGATGTCCAACAATTTTTGTTTTCAAAAATTTGGTTTTTTGAAACAAATTTTTTTGAAAAAAATATTTTCTCTGGTTTTTTTTTTTTTAAATTAACATTTATAAGCATTTACTAGCAATAAACTTGTGAAACACTGAGTTTGCAGTGAAGATACTGTCTCCAAAACAGAAAATATGCTGAGCTGTCTCACTTATAATACATGAAAGGCTGGGAAATGCCCAAGAGGACAAGGTGGTACCAAATGTTGGGTAGCTGTGTATATGGTTTAGAAACAAGAAATTGTGTAGTCATCTATAGCTGGTGACAAGTACCCCATCCCTGTGCCTTCAGTTCTATGAAAGTTGAGACTCAAAAGGATGACTGTAGAGATAGGAAAAAATAGTTGTTTAATTTCTTCAGGAGAGAAAAAGCTAATTGGCTTTTCAGTCAAGTGCTAGGTTATGACAGCAATTAAAATGCATACTTGAAGAGTTTTTTCAGTATTTCTAGTGTATAATTTTGAATGCCAAGGTTCCCTGACACTGTGTGTTATGCAGAGAGCAAAGGGATATAAGCAGTATAATCTTTCTTTTGGTGAGGGACGAGTGAGTTATGATAAATGAGTTATGCAAGTGATTATTCCCTTACAGGAGGAAAAATAGAGTTAACTATGGAACCCTAGTACTTCTAAAAACAGAACAGGTGTGTTCACTGGTTCCTGATTTTCTGGGGGGATCTGATTCTTATCTTGGAGACCTGTAATGAAACAGAAGGCAGCCCAAGTTAGTAGTTTCAGTGGTGAAAACTAATTGAGTGAGAGTGGGCAGATATCTGTGGCCTGTATGACCAAACCCACTCAAAGAACACATGTTTAGGCCCTGGTGGAAGCAAGTGCATATGCATTTGCTGAAGTCTTCCTGAAGCCAATGAGATTGAAAGCATAGTGTGGTAGGCTTTGATAGGCTTTGAAAGAGGAGACAATGGCTGAGGCAAAACAAAAGAGCATGCCATCAAAGGATGTAAAGCAAAGTGACAGGAAAAAAGTGACAAGCTAGGAAAATGTTCTTTGTTCCCACATTCTGAATGGCTGTGAAATCAGCTTTGTACTCATTAGAGGCAATGTAAAGGAACTTGCTGTAAATGAAAGTGAATGGATTAGAGGCTGGTGTTTTGAGTTCAGATGTGTAGGTGAGTGGCAGGAAGCTCGAGGAAGTGCCAAACTGAGACACTGTGCAGAAGGAAGAAGCAGGAGTCAGAGGTGGCCTAGAGGCAGAATCTTACAGTGAGGTTGGAGGAATCTGAGGACCACCCTGGGTTTCAAACTTGGATAACAAACAAGATGCTATCCACTTCTACAGTATTTGGCATTCTCTGCTACCTTCTAACCATGGCCAGACTGCTATGAGAGATATTTGAGAGACAGATTGAAGTTTCTGTGTGGTTGGAAGAAATTAGGTCCAAACTAGGTCAATATGACAGGAAAATGTAGGTAAGATTTAGTGGAGAGAAAGCCCAGAGGCAACTGGGCTTTGAGTACAGCTTAGCTGTAGTGAACAAAAAGGAAGATGGAATGAGTTATAGGGACAAGTGGGATTTGGGGTTTAGAGGGAGGCAGACCAAGGCAGACCAGGAAAAAGAGGAAAAAAAAAGAGAAAAAGAGCAAGGAGAGCAAGAAAAGTTGCTGTGGCATGGTTTAGAAGATGGTTGTGGAGGAGTGATTAAAGAAAAGAGTAGATGCAACTTAGGAACAAGGAGGGAGTTGTAGATGGGAGGTGAAAGAGTTAGCTTATTTTGACTGTTATCTCAAGAAAGAACTCAACATGCTTGCGTGCAGAAAAAGATACAGATATGGAATATAACTATGTGCATTAATATACAACAGAAATAATGTACAATAACTGCAAGGTATATAGTAACTGTTTTAGTAAATAGCTCTATATTAGTTATAACTGGTTTAGTTATAACTAAATAATAACTGTAACCAAATATATGTGTATGTGTATATACATGCATGCTCCTCTACAAGAGTTCTGTCCTGAAGAATTGATATGAATCCTTTGCATTTTGTCTTAAATTAGAAAGTATCGAGAAACGAAAGCATGTAAGGAGGTAGTGTTTACAGAATCTTCTCAGGCTAGCCTTAATGATTTGAGTCTTATGTAATGAAATAGTTAAAAGAATCTTCTTGTGTCTAGTGGCCACAACAGTCGCTCTGCCCTGAAGTCTGGTACAGCTTCTGAAAATCTGTGAGGGCTCAACAGGTGCGAATGCAGTTTCCAGTGCTCGGGCCCTGGCCTGGCTACCAACAAACGCGGTTCTTCTGCTTCACTTGCTTCAGCTGCCCAGTCGTGTATGCACAACATTGTCCCTAGACCTTTCCCCTGAGCCATAGCCACCTGTGACATTTTAGGACAAAACATGCTAAAAGTTCACTGCTGGCCTGTGTTTTGCTCCAGTGAGTCTTGGGGACGTGAGATGTTCCGGCGTGTCAGCCCGGTTTGTTTTGTATGTGAAGCAGACACTGCAGAGCTGTGGAGGACCAGACCTCCTTGTATTCCCAGTCTTCTCTAGGCTGGGGAGACACCACTACTGGGGTTGAGAAGGGAGGTTTTCCCCTTAGTTTTTTTAACAAGAGAATGAAATAAATTACAATGTTATTTCTTTCCTTTTTTGATGCTGGCAGCTGCTTACCAGATCAAGAAACAAAATGAGTTCTTACAGGCTGCAAAGTGAAGATTGCATGATATTCTGTTGGCGAATGGTTTTATAATTTGTCTCAGTCATCAAAATACTTGTAGCATAGTAGACATAGCTGCATAATGAAAGAATGTATATTCTGCAACATTGCCATTGGCAGGACATAAACACCTGTCCTAAGTCCTTATCACGAAAGAAAAAAATAGGGAGGTTGGAAGGTAGATGTTAGTTTGGTTGTCAACAGAGACAGACATGCTAAAATTTCATCATAATAAATGCAGATGTTTTGGTGTGTGAAGGTATGGCAAACCAACCATTAATAATACCCTGATACATAGGTGCACAGAGAATCAAGGTGCTGATCTAGCCTAAGCTTCTCTTTAATACCTCTTTAATATTCTATTTAATTAATTCAGAGGACTTTCCTGTACTTAAACCCATCGTGTACTTAAAACCCATGTCCTGTGATAAGTCTTAGACTGAAGCAGACCTCCTGGAAAAAAAATGTCAGCTCTGCCATGCTAGAAAGTCTGGCACCAGCCTGAATCTAGTGCTCTTTTCTGTTGAAACTGGGAGCCTTGTTTCTAATCTGAATGTCTGTAGTTTAATTTCTGTCTCTTAGACTTTGCAGTTGTGTATGTGTTAATATTACTGATCAAGTTATTCTGTGAGTGCTTCTCTGTTGACCTCTCTTTTATTTTTCTCATATGTGGCACAGGAGCCTTTGCAGTTCTCATATCTCTGTTTGGACTGTGGGCACCAGAACTGCACATACTGTCAATTCAGAGTTAGGCAGAGAGGGATTACAGCCTCCCAAACTCTGTGTAGACAAACACATACTGTTTTAATCGTTTTAATATTGGTACCCTCCATAGAGCTTCTCAGCCACTGTCTGCCCACCATAAACTTCAAGTCATCTCCAGTCAGTGTTTCTCAGACAGTTTTCATTTTAATCAATTATTTTCCAGATGTGTGGCCTTGTAAGTGGTTGCTTTAGAACCTATAATCTTTATCTAGGCCATCTAGGCATGGAGAGCATCTCACTGGTATAAAGCAATCATCTTTATTTGCCATGTCAACAGCCATTTGTCACTGACAGGCTTCATGACTCTCTGTTTGTTTCCAGAGCGTGATAGACAAAATGACTGTAACTCTCCATTCATATGAATGTTTCCACCAGATTCATTAATACCAGTCAGGACTAATTTGTGTATTAAAGGAGTTATTCCACTTCTTGTTTATTACTCGTGTTCGTGGTGTTACAGTCTACACAATTAAGGAATCTCTTCTCTTTGAGTCCCTTGGTACCTTGATTAATTTTAATCTTGACATCTTGATTTCTGGCTAAATGAGTGCTCATTTTCACCCTTGTCTTTTGTCATTAGCTTAATACCCTCCTGAATACTTCAGCCTGTCTCCTGAAAGACTTATTCCCATCCACTGTAATGACAGCCAGCCACATTGTACAGTTTCTTTTCTCAGTAGAAGATGGACCTGCACTGCTGAAAACTTGGGGGCTCTGCCATTCACCACTTTCTTAACTGTTAATTTCTGGAAAAATATATGGCCTTGTAACTTGAATCACAGCTCACAGAAATTGAATACTCTTCAAAGTATTGATTTCATTCTTCCTCATATAAAATTCCTTGCAAGGATTCTTGGTTGTTCTTGAATCTTTCTTCACCAGCATGCTTGTGTCCTTGCAGACTAGGCTTTGTTGTGCTTCATGGGTACATCCCCATATAGCTCTGACCTCTCCTGCTAAAACTGCTGTCAGATATTTCAACAGTTTTTGGGTTTTCAAATGCTAGTTGTGAGAATAAGGCTGACCTTGATGACCTCCATGGGTCCTTTCCAGCCCTAGATACTCTGTATTCCTCTGAGAAACTCTTCTCCCATTGTCATCTGGATGAATTTTTCTCCATTCTCCTGTTTATGAACTGCCAGACATTTTATGTGGTCTGCATCCTGCCTTCAGCTGGCAACTGGAGTCTTAAAAAGACAATATGTGGAGTGGAATAAAGTGTGGAATAGCAGCCTGTGTGGTGTATGTGTTCAGCAGAGGAAAATGAGCCAACTGAAGAGTTGCTTTTTTGTTTTTAATTACATTCTTGTTTCCTTCCCAGGCTTCTCTCTTCTGCGTGCTTACATGTGTGCCTGTGGAGGGAGAATTCAATAGGCTGATGAACAGAACTGTAATGTTTAAAAATAAACCAAAATTTTGTAATGAAACGTGTTCTGAAAGAGCCTAGTTGCTGTAGGGATTTTTGCAAGGATGCAGTCGTTCATCATTCATTGCTCAAAATAAAGATTTTTATTTCTTGAGCCAAATGAGGGGTTTCTTATCCAAGCTTTGGAGCCTGTTCAATGTCATCTGGATGGACTAGTCGCTACAAGACATTATTACTCATCCCACCCCTACATAAAGCAAACCCATTAAACTTCAGTGCATGTGGTTTGTATTTGGGGTTCATTCAAGAGAGTTGAAAGTGCCCAAACTACTGCAGCACGGAAGAGAAACCCTGAGAGGATTCTCCTTCAGTCACCACCCAGCCATCAAAACATTCACGTCTCCAAACCTCCCTTGAGTCCATTATCAAGGCAGCTCTTTTCCTGTTAGCCAGATCTCCTGCACTGACCTTTCTCCACTCTGTGGAATCTGCATAAACATCTCTGTTCAGAATCGGTTTCTGCGCCTCTTGTAGCATGTGCAATTTACTTTTGTAGAATCTTTTACTCATAAACCTGATGAAAAGTCAGTAAGTTATTAGTGATTTGCAATTAGAGTCTAATTTTGTTGTAAACATTTTAATGGTCCTCCACCCTGGTCTTCATACAGTCTGTCACCCACCCTGTTTAGCTGCAACCCACCCTGGTATAGCTGCCAAGCACCACAGATGTTTTCTCTGACATGTTAGTTATTAGCAGTTTCTGCTCTTGTTGGAGCAATGAAGACTTGTTGCAGGGGGGTTTTGGGGGGGTTCTATATTGCCTTTTTTTTCTTTTTCTATTTTGGTGTGCAAAGGTTTCCTAAAATGAAGACAATACTTCTTCATTAGATACATGTGTGCATACATAGGTAGCATTTGTCTTTTTGTTTCTGTTTTTGGAAAAAAACCAGAAAATTGTGTAACAGGAAATTGAAAACTTCTTTGGATTTACATCAAAAACACAGATCACGCTTTGCCACAATTCTCTCGCTCTTACAACAAAAGCAAACAAATAAACAAAACCCAAGTGAAGATTCATGGACCAGTTATAATGGTGACGCATCACTTTTGAGCAATTTTTGTTTACCTGGTGGCATCCTCCCATATTTTTTGCAGCATGTTAATGCAGAGTCTGAGTGAAGGAGTGTCTTGATTATCTTCTTTGACGTTTTCTCGCATGTTGGAATTTGCTTAGTGGAAATTTTCTCATGATAAGACATGTAGGATTGGTTTTGTAAAATTACAAGCATGACTTTGTTTTCCTGTTCTATCACAAAAGACTCTTCCCTCCAGCCCCCACTCCTCCATCTTCTCAGTTCTTCCAAAGTAAGAAACAAAGATAACTTCTGAGGGAAAGGAGGGAAAGTCAGGTACCCCAGCCTGCATGTCTCGGCATGGACCAGTGCTGATTCTGTGTCTGGCTTTGAGCTTTTATGTCTATCCCTATGTTTTGACGATGTATTGTGATTGTTTATAACCCAACATCTGAAAGATAATTTTTGTTCAAGGCTCTAAGGTCGGCAACTTGAAAA
Organism: Tichodroma muraria; assembly: GCA_013390105.1. Classification (NCBI taxonomy): domain Eukaryota; kingdom Metazoa; phylum Chordata; class Aves; order Passeriformes; family Sittidae; genus Tichodroma; species Tichodroma muraria. The sequence continues at coordinate 238,946 of WAAG01085906.1, read as the reverse complement.
TATACTGGAAGTGGGGAAACGATTCAAATGTTCTGCTATTTTATAAATCAGACTTGTTTGTAATGAAGCAGTAATATTAAAGTGACATTAGTGTTTGTGAAAAATAGGAACACCAGGCTAAACCTGAAAAATGGCTGAAATGTTAGTTCCTCTGTTCAGTATCTTCTCCTTTTCAATAAAGGCAGCCAAGAAAGTGAATGACTTTAGAAAGGGAAAAATCATTTAAGTTGCAATACAGTAGCCTCAGTGTTGTTATTTGGTGCCACAGAGTGTCCCAGGATAGCCTGGTCTGTGGTTGACATTCCTGAAGGACCTGTCTCTCCCACAAGTGCTATGCCACCTCTGCCCAGGACCCACAGGACCAGGGGCTGGCTGTCCCTCTGCAGATGTTGCATTGCGCCCTTGCTGTCCAGGACCCATCAGTGACTGGCTCCTGCTGAAAGGTCTCCTAGGAGCTGCTCAAGGCTGGTTCTTGAGCAGGTAGCTGAATATTTACAGACAGTCCATACGTGGTAATTTCTGAGGGCCACCACTAACTCCGCTGTCCTTGTAACTGGAAGGCTGCTGTGGTCAGTGTAAGCAGGGGGCAGCACCTGTGACTCTTTTTGAGATGGTTTCCTTTCGCATGGCTGGCACCACCTGAAGCAGTAAATTCTTCATGTGCCTAGACACAAAGTCTTAGGTACTCCATGTACAAAGAGTGATGGAGCAGGCTGGAAGGCTGCATTTTTTGAAGCTGTTTGCAGGGCATATTTCTTCTATCAGAGACCTTTCCATGTCACTTTTCTTCCCTGTGACTCTCTTCCCTCTGTGCCCTGCCTCCCTGTCCCGTCCCTGCCATTAGAGATGTCATGTTGTGCCTTCCCCTGCCCCAGCAGTGCATGTATTTCCATCTCTTGGGGAATCAGGTCTGCCTGCAGTCTCTTGCTTCTTCTTTTCCATGCTTCTCTGTTTCCACAGGATTTGCCATTGTGCTTCATTCACTCATGGTCTTCAGTAAGTCTTTAAGGTCATCCCCCTATTCCCTTATTTCTTGTTTTCTAGGCTCTTGTCCATCTTCAGGAACTTGCTGCTCTTTCCACATCCATCCAATCATCCTTGCAAACATCCCTCCTTCCCTCATGCCTCCTTCCTACCCTGCATTTTTCCTTTCTTTACCTTCCTGGACAGAGTTGTGCCTGAAATATCCCTGGACTTCTGGAGCTGGTTGGAGATGATGTTACTGAAGTACAGAAAGACTCTACTAAGCACCAGTCAGTTCTGGGTGCACTTTGACCTCTCACAGTATTGCAGGGTGGCTTCTTCCTCATGCTTTTGGTTGCTGTTGCCATATGGAAATGGCAGATGGTGTTGATCAGGAAGTTAATCTAGAAGTGTATCCGTTTCATGCCGTACGCGAAGGATTTGTTCATTAAACTTAGAACTCTAATTTAAAGCCAATTAACGGAGTGATTTGAAGAGACTTGTTGTTTTTGAAGTTCAAAAGAGATGCTAAGTCTCTGATTTCAGCCTTTGTACATTCCAGAACCTGTATAACTATTGCAGTTTTGCCAACTCTACTGGGGGTATTTTCTTTTTTTGTCTCTTTTTTCCCCCTCTCCTTTTTTTTATGTTTTTTTGGGGGGGGAGTGATACAACTTTTGCCATGGGCTGGAACTGTTTGGTGAAGCTTTGTGAACACCCAGATTTCTCAGCAATTTTAGCCTTACCTTTGGGAGTAGGCAGGCAGAACGTGTGTGTCTTCCTACCCTGTCTGCTGCTAGCGCAGCTCCCTCCTCCCTCCCTTTGGCAACCTGGTATTACTCTTCTCTGAGCAGAAGTTGGGGCAGGGGGTAGAAAAATAGAATAAGCCCTGAGCAGCTCTGTGCCCTCCTAGCACTACTTCTGCCAGCATGGGTTTGTCTCTGCTTCCTTTCTTCCCAGAAGCTGGTAGGGACCCACCACAGTTTCTTGAGGGGAAGGGGCAGGAGTGGCCCCCAGACAGAGAGCTACTGCCCCAGTGTACAGCTCTAATTTCCATGTGTAATCAACCCTGTGAGATTGGCCCAAGAAGACCATTCCTAAGAAATGTCAAGATGGGAAACCTTGTGTCGAGGACCTCAAAAGTGATTAGTTCTGAATTAATATTTATGCTGCTTTTACCTGAGATTGATATTCTGTAAACAGTTGTAGGTCCTTCAGCAGCAGACAGCATGTTTGGATAGTCCCAAGATTTAGTAGTGGCATTTAGACAGAAAAAACTTTCTTTAGTAATCTGAAGCTGTTGGTGATATAAAAGAAAATACAGGGGTCAAGTTTTGCTGTGGTACAGAGCCTATGACTTCACCGGGTTAACTGCTGCTACTTCCGTGTAATTGAGAACATAATTTGGCTCAAACCCTGGGAGACTGAAAAGGATCACAGCAGCCACTGTATTAAGCCAATGTTCAGAGCAGTTGGCTCACACTGAATTTCATAAGTAGATCATGTATTCGGAAGGCTTTAGCTGTATGACACCGTCTACTGCAAAAGAAGACACGGTGGGAGCATGTCCTTGTTTTTCTTAACTAAAGCAGCACACCAGGAGAAGCTATCAAACCTGGGATTGTACCTACATAGGGTTGATGTGGCAGAATTGTCTCCCTGTGGGTGCCTGAGCACAAACCTGGCGAGAGCTGTGCAAAGGCTGCCCTTGGTTATCCCAGCTCCCATCAGTCTTGCCAGGAGCCAGCAGCAGTGGAGCTGCATAGTGGCTGTGGTGCTGGGGTCAGCAGCCAGCACACCTCCAGCGTGTCCCCTGGAGGTGATACAACCTCAGCAGCACTTCTAGGGCTGTGTATGGGGAGGTCAGGTGGAGATGGAATTAGAACGAAGAGAGAATACACACTGGTCTGTGAAAGCCCAAAATATTCCCAAAAGTGAGATAGTTTCTGGAAGCATGCTTTGGAAATCCCTTTCTGCCCCTACCATGGGGCTACCAGGCTTTAAGGTGGCATTCAGGATTGGGTCTGTCTCACACTGTCCCTGGCAGTGCCTGCCCTCTGCCAGACAGGATCACTCCCATGGTGATGCTTAATCTTTGAGCAGAAATAGGCAAAATTGGTCATTTATTTTTCACAGAGAAGGAAAAAAATGTTTTCTACCCTGTCTAGGGGAGGAGAAGGGGGTTTCCTGATGAAAGAACAATCCTGAAGAAGGAAATAATTGCCTTTTTAAGAAAAAGGGTGTGCAGAGGGTATGGCTGATGACTATCTGTTCATCCCTAAGTTTGCCAGCAGTCCTACTCAGGCTGATGCCCCCCAAAAGAGTCAGGCATTTTCAAACAGCATTTTAGACCATTCCTTAAGCACTTAGCGGGAGGGATTGTTTTATTAGGAAAGTTTACAGCTTCTTGTTTTCCCTCAAAGGCAAATGTGACTTTGTTGTTTTTAATTCTGTTGGGATTTCTCCCTTTTAATATACAACACAGCTGTTAAAATAGCTGGGGTTGTCTAGGGCAAATCATATAGCACTTTCCTTGTTCAGATCTCAGATGGCTGCCTTTTTAGTGTCACTGCAGAATTATATTACAGGGCATATGAATAGTGCTGGTATTAGTGTCAAAATCAATTACCCAGCCCTCCTCCTGTAGAGAAAGCTACAAACCTTAGGAAAAATCTGAGTAATCCATTCTGGTTTTCTAATTCTGAGTAATGACGGAGGGCAGAGAGTTGTGCTTGAATAAGTGCATAGGGTCTTTCTCCGTATAGTCACTCCTAAATGCATGCTCTTTACAGGAAAAAGCAGGCTCCCTGTGAAACCCTTTTTCATGCCAAATGGCTCGCTGCTAAGATTAATCTGTCATTGAATTTATAAATTCTGTGTGGCACAGAGCAGCGGAAAAAGTTTAGCATCGAACAGAAAGCAAAGTATGCATTGCTTAAAAAATGAATGTGGTGCTCCTGGATAGTGTGGATTGACTGCCTCCACCAATACATCTTCTTATACTGGTAATAAAAACACTTCCATAGCCTTGTGCCTCAAAGGATCTCAAAGCACTTTGCAAATAGGGCAAAGTACTATTTCCTATTTTATGGCTGTGAAAACCGGCTGCAAGAGAGAAGTTAAGCTTCTTGCCCAGGGACACTGAGGAGACTGTAGCAGGTCCGTGATGGAGACCTAAATCTCCAGAGTTCCAGTGCTGTGTCCTAGTCACACATTTCACCACTGGGAAGGCTGCTGGTCACCAGCTCCTGGCCACTGTCTGTGAAATCTCAGGAGGTGGGAAATGAAAACAGTGTTGGTGCTCCTTTGCTCACTGGTCTCTGTCCTATGGGCAGAGGTGCTGAGCAGAGCAGGATCTGGCAGGAAGGATGCTTGTGTCTTCCTGGGCTGGGATGATCAGCTCTGGCTGTGGGGTGCTGTGAAAGGAAAATGACTTTTGGTTGCTGCTGACTTGGGGAAAAGTTTGGAACCTCATAGTCAGCCTGCTCTGCCCCAGGCACCTTTACGAAGCAAAAATAATTATAGACTATTACCCTAAATCCTGTGAGATTACAGTAGTTTCATTATTTATTTTTTTTCTAATCTGGTATTTGAGGATTTACCTGTTTAATACAACCACTTATTACAAACACTTGAATATTTTTTTGAATTCATAATTCATCTGAAAAGAGAGAATTACAGCTGCAAAGACCAAATTTTCAAATACAGGCATGATCTCCTGTCACATTCCAGTTAGATAAATGACACATCTGAAAAACTGCGTCCCTACTGAGGTGTCTGTGGCAGGGATGTAGAGATTTTGCTTCAGGCATCTCTGAAAAAAAAACATGGCTCTAACCTTCGTGTTTCGCAGAACAAGTCCTGTTACCAGTTCCTTCCTTCCCCTTGCTGGCTGCTGAGTTTTGCAGTGCCCAAGGATGCTCCCTCACCCCCCGGGCTGCCCCCAGGGTCAGGGTACCCAGAGAAGGGGGGTTGGGGTTCGAGGGCCAGCGTCTGGTTTCAAACAAAAGTGCAAAGCCTTGAAAGGAGGGACTAAGAAGAAACAGGTGAGGGGTTAGTAATAGAGCCTCTGAAGTTTATTTGCTTAACGAACAGAAGCCCAGGCTGTCAGAGCTAGGTCAAATACTCCTGCAGTTCGGGTGTATTTATTTCATACGTGGTCTGTAACCCAACCTGATTCCTGGATTAAACCACTGTAAAGTCCTGGCCCCCAGGAACCCATCCCACATTTGCCATCAAGCCCAGCACATGCCGGGGCAGGACCTTGAGGGGCCACCTCAGTATTCACTGGAGCCTTGTGTCATCAGTAAAGCCTGTAATTGTGGGTCCTGTCATTTCCAGTGCGAGCCTTGCACTTTACAGCTGCAGACTGTGACTGCAGATCCATCACTTCGTTGTCCCATTAATGCGGGCCGTGCCTGAAGGCTCCTGGGATAAGCTGCTCGGGCTGCAGCACAGCTGCTTGGTGGGACCCCGCTCTCCCAGAGCCCAGTGGTGGGGACAGTCCTCCGCAGCCACCATGCACCACGTCCCTCGTGGGGTGGGAATTCCTGAAATCTTTGTGCTTGAAAGTTTTTAGGAGAGTTTACCTTTTAGTCCAATATGTTTAGTCCAATATGAGTCAGTCCTCCAGAGCAAAGGGAGGGAAGGTTTGNAGTTTTTTGGTTTCCCAGATATTCCCCTGATCCCATTAATTCAAGTCAGGTAAACAGCCAGTGTGCTCCAGAGTATTTTAGGACCTGAAAATTTTGCATTTGGAAATTTGCATGTGAAAAATTGCAGATCTGCATTAAAATTAGAAAGGAAAGAGGAATTAGCACTGGGTTTTCCCAAGACCAGCCTGAGGCTGGTAGTGCCAGGTAACTGTGCTGGTTATGTGCAAGCAGGAGTTGGGTGGAGACATGTGGAATCAAACAAGTTAAAATGAGGGAAACAAAAGTATTTGCATTCAGAAACAAAGTATTCCTCTTCATTTAAGAGAAATCCTGTTTTTACACTAAATTTGGGATACCCATATGTTTGCTTTTGCGAGACCATTTAATTCTGAATCATGCTAAAAAAATGGTCAAGCTGGCAAAAAGTTCAGGAGCTGCTATATTTTAACAACGTAAGTTTAAAAATCCAGGTTACTTGTACTTTGGTATCTTCTTGTTTTGTGGATATTTAATGGCGTTTATTTCACCATTTGTGGTAGAGGTAAAGCTGTAGCTGATTTTCAGATGTAATTAGTCAGGATAGAAGAACTTTTCTGGGAGCGGGAGAGATTGCTGTTTGTTAGACCTCACCAGTGAGAACTTGAAGGGATGTGGCAGACCTGCTGTGGCTTATCTGTAAGCACAGATAAGCACCTATCTTCTTAGGATGGTCTAGGTCATGTATAGGATGGGTAAATCTGTTTTGTGTGTGCTAAATATTTGCACCTCACCTATCCTATAATCCTGGAAAGCCCTCTGGACTGTAAACTTTACTGTGTAGCCCAAGTTTAGCTAGGGATTGTTTTTTGGTCCTGATCTTTGTAGGTCTGTGAAAGCACACAGTCGTTTACGTGGTTGTGGCCTTTGTGCCTATGACTGCTGGGTCTGACTGCACTGCTGGAGTTAGGAACACAGGAATTCTTTCCTGCTTGCCATTTGCATTTGAACTCTGCCAAACCATCTTTCACTTCATGGAGCTGATTTTGCCTGTTTTGTGAGTGGTGACCAGAATCTGGTTTTCTTTTATGTCCTGTAGGGTTCCTGAGCTGGAAGATGCCCGTCTAAGATGGAAACTTCTGCTTCAACAGCTGCTGGGAAAAAAGAAGGGAAAGGTGCTGTTCTGGAGGGGAATGGCTTTACAGAGACGGGGAAGAAACCCACTCCTTTAGCAGCAGTGGGAGCAGCAGTAGCACAAGGAGGTACTTTATGTTTTCCACAGTTTGAAAGCAGCAGGGGTGTTTTTCATTAGACTGTAAGAATTTAATAAGTATGGTGGCATCTGTCTTCCTGTGAACATGCTGAGTTTATTGGGGTTCTTGGCTGTCAGAGGAACTGGAAGCTGTGTCACTACGTGGTATCTAAATGTCACTGTAGTGTGATGTGTCACCACTACTCCCAGAGAACTGGGCTAGGGTGAGGGAGGGGATGGGTGGTGAGGGGTGGCTGTGGGGGAGTTGGGGCATCCCATCAATACTTGCCATCAGCAGACTGGTGCTGTGAAGTGTTGGCAGCACTGTGCCCTCCACTCCTCCATGGTGGAGTTAAAGAATGGCTGGTGAGGCTGGCTGGAGATGGGGAGCACCTCATTATCCTGGTCAGGAGGGGATGTCATGTGACAGCTGTGATCCTGCTAATGAACTAGACAGACTGCATGGTCTTCAGTCATTACTGCTGGGATTTCACGGTTAGAGAGGAATTTGGGAATGTCCAGACCCAGTGCAAGAATGTTCATAAAGAAACCCCTCCACTTGCGCTGTTCCTGTTCAAGTCAGTATGTTAAGCAAGATTTTGGTCTTGCTGCTGTTGAAGTCAGCTGGGAAGCTCTTGTGGACACCTGCAGGCATGGAGCCATTACTGGTGGTTGTAACTCTGGTATGCAGGTGAACGTGCAGGGGGAATATTGTTCCTTCCTCCTCCTGCTCGCTGTGGCAGGCAAAATCTATCTCTAGCACATGTGTGCTGGTGGATCTCCAGAGTGGTGCCAGGGCCCATCCTGGTGTGACAGCTGTGGGCAGGGCTGTGGAGGGCTGTGTGGAATGTGTATGCCTGCTGGGGAGCCACCATAGCTGCCCTCACTGGGGACTGGGTGTCCCCTCTGGACAGGGTATAAGGAGACAAACTTACAAGGGGCTGCACCAGTTTGGATGTGACAAGAGACATCCCAGCTGTGTAAACTTTGCAGGCAGCTTTTTTTTCCTTTTTGAAATATACATTATTGCAGCCAGAGTCTACATCAAAATGAACCTGCCCCCCCTCTTCCTTCACTGCAGGGTGGTTTCTTATCACACAAGGAGATCAGAATGCCTCTTCTGTGAGCTTCTCTCTTTCTTACCTAGATTGGCTGGAGAGTTTGAGTTTTTTATTGCCTGAGTTTTGAAGGTAGTTTACGACCAAAAAGGCTTAGATATGCTTTATCTCTCCTTTTTAATAAACTTTGCTACTCAGGTTTCTTTTTCCAATTGACCTGTGAAGATTCAGATGCATAGAATAAAGTAGGAGTGGCTAGATTATAATCTATCAGATTAGTTCACGTGTTTGATAAGATTTTTCTTAAAAGCAACCAGAAAGTCTTTTACAAAATTGTGTGAAGGGAAACACAGTTTTGTGGTCTTGGATGGGTCTGAGCCACTTTCCTTGTGAGCACTGCACAAAGTGGCAGAAAGGAAGGCTTGCCAGAAAGCAGAAATATGGGGGACAACAGCATGCAGAAGTTTGGCATCCCCCAGCAGATCCCTGAAGAAACAAAGGCTATAGGAATTACTGAGGCAGCCCACTTGAGGTATCATCTCAGTGACTGGCAGACCTTGAAGGGTTGATTGGCCCCGACATAGTCCAAGCACGTGCTAAAATTTACAACCCATACATGTGCTGTTATGAATAAACACCTTCTCCCCACTTGGCGCTTGCCTTGGGAGTGCCTCCACTGAGGAGGCAGTCACAACCTTTTCAGAGATCCAAATGAGGATGCCCTGAGGTGGAGTGTGTCCATCAGCCCATTTGGCATCCCTTGAGACCTAATTGGTTTTTAAGCATCCAGTATAATATGTTCTGTTAGCAGTGTGCTCTCACCTTTGGAAAAAAGTGATTTATGGGCTCAATATTTCTCCTTATATTAGGAGGAAGTGGAGAAGTAAGTTGAGGATTGTTTGAAGATGTCAGGAGAATTGTGATGAAAGCGTTGTGTAATGAGATGTAAAGAGTGAAATCTATGTCATGCTGTGAAGAAAAGTGCTCATAAATGATCCAAAATGGGCAGCAGTGGAGCAGTGTGAGGTCGGATGCTGGCCCCAGGACTCTGCAGGTGATGCATGTGCTCTTGTGGTTCGAAGGGCTTTCCTTTGAACTCTGGCTAGACATAATACAGGCTCCTGAAAGCAAGCAGCATGCTTATGTGTGTGCTTGGAAGTAGAAAAATTAATTCAAAGTTGTCTTCTAACATGACTTAACTGCAAGGTGTGATTAAGCAGGTGGTAACAAAAAAGCTGGGTAGAGATGAGACTCTACTTACATGGTATTCTTGCTAATATAACATGTTTGATTCCCTAAACTAGAGTAATTACAACAGGCCAGAACTACGAGTATTTATGCTCATATTTTTACAGAAGAAAGCAAACTAGGCTTGGCAATTAATTAGGAAGTTCAGCTTGAGGAGGCGATCAGTTTTAAAGGGTGGGCCTCTGAGCTCCCCACCCAGCTTTGGGGCTATACAAGCAAGTCTTTATTTTCATCCAAGACAAACTCTTGATTTCATTTACTGCAGGGGTTTTACTCTTTGTACTAGCATGTGAGAAAGTGGCAGTGAGGCTCAGCCAGTGGTGCAAATCACCAAGCTACTCTCCAGAGCCAAACAAATGTAATTCGCAACACATTTCTTCTTTATTCTCCCGAGTCACATGGAAGGAGTGCCATCATAGCATGTTTTGTATGTATCTCAGATCATAAGGTTTTCTTTCTCACTTGTAGGAATTAGTAGATTCATAAGGTTTTATTTCTAATTAATTGAAGGAATAAACTGAATCATAGTTAAATATTTGAAGAATAACTATTTAATTATATTATTATTTAGACTGTATTATTATAAGATAATATGTCCAGTCTGCATTTCTAGTTCCCTTGCTTTGGGTAGTTGTCCCAAGTGTTTCCAGCCTCTAACAAATTAAGTTATGGCTGTAGGAAGAGAGATCGATATTGTTTATGCTGGCAGTAGAGAAGAATCCTTTTGTACTAAAAATTATGCATCCCATATTTTTTAGTCTTCTGAAGCTGCCATTTTAAACATCATCTGCGACAGTTTTTTATAGTAACTCATTGATCAGATGTTTGGAAATTGGCCTCACAGATATGACATCAGGGAAGACTCTCCTAATTTTCTATTTTTCCATAAATCATGTTGATCAAAGAGTCAAAGTCCTCTTTTCTCTTAGTAGGGACATATGTGTATGTGTGACTGAGATGGAAACTGTTTATAATGACAGTATGTAGGAACTATAGACAAGTTAGATCTGCAGAAGAGGCTCTTGGTTTTATTGTCTCTACTTCTGGAAGGGCCACTTGTAACAATTTGAGTTCAGAACACCCTTCTGTTGAATGCAGAAGTCCATATTGCTGTGTAGGGTAGGAGGGTTTGGTGCAAAGCACCAAGAGTGAGGCTGGGTTGTGTCCTCCAGGCCAGGACTGACATGTCCTACATGCCTGTACCTACAGGCATGAGGAAGCCCAGGCAGCACATGGCTGTAGGGAAAATTTAAATGAGCCACTCTTTCAAAGGCAGAGATATTTAAGAAGATAGGTTTCTCATATCGTAATAAAAATTAAATACAAATTCTCCTAAATGCTAACTGCCCGACTTTAACGAGGCCCAGAATGCACCTTTCCCTCTCCACCCACCCTCTGCATGACACAAACTCCAAGTTCCCAAATTGATGGTGTTTATGTTTGAAACATTTTTCTGATGTCTGGCTCTGTCAAGACTAATTTTAGCATTTCTAAAGCTGGGTAAAAATACAGCCTCATTACTTTGATGTCAGAGCATAGTTTACTATTAGTATATTCTGGGGTTTATCATTTTAGTCATGTTTAACACAGCTACAGCAGGCATGCACTATTAAATCTGGTTTATTTTACATTCCTGTCCGAAATTATTTATTTGGAACAATTTCCTCTCTATCAAAAGACACGGCTAATGCTGAGTTTTAATGTGTTATTTACACACAAAATAACCTATTTACAACTCAGTATCTGCCGCAGGGAGAATGAATGGGGCAGTGCTCCCTTCATCCTGTTGTATCTGAGTTTAACAATCTGGATTGCTAATAGAACCATTTATCACAGGGTGGTAATTTATTTTATGTTAGCTGCACAGGTCTCCCTTCCTCTGATCTATGGAAATACTTTGTATATAATGAAGTTCAACAAGTCATTTGGTGTAAACATGGGGAAGCCAAGCTGCAGAACTAGTAAGACTCTGGCTGTGCTTTTTTTTTTTTT
>WAAG01085906.1:206342-222595 GCA_013390105.1 Tichodroma muraria | reverse complement strand
GAGTGTATTATATTATCATTAATAATAGTTGTAATAATCATCGCTTCTGCATTTCTGTGTTTTGTAAGCTCCAAAAGTTTGTTCTGGCAAATACTGATAAGTCATCTTTCCTGAGGACCCAGCTCAGACTTCATGAAAGTGTGCTTCAGAGGGTACCTAAATATAACCTTTTTAACTGATGCTAAACTTACCTATTGTGGGTTGGTCAATTGTAGTCAAGTAAGAAAATCCAGTGGTGATAATGGATTATCTCCTGGATTATCTCCTCTGCCAGCATGTCCTCATAGTTTGAGTTTTTAGTTTCTCTGGCAGCTTTTTGCCTGAACATCTGTGAATTTGCACAGGTTTTATAAATCAATTCTCCCAACACCATCCATTAACCATNCCTATTGTGGGTTGGTCAATTGTAGTCAAGTAAGAAAATCCAGTGGTGATAATGGATTATCTCCTGGATTATCTCCTCTGCCAGCATGTCCTCATAGTTTGAGTTTTTAGTTTCTCTGGCAGCTTTTTGCCTGAACATCTGTGAATTTGCACAGGTTTTATAAATCAATTCTCCCAACACCATCCATTAACCATGGCATTTGAGCCTGCCATAATCATGGGAGGACAAAGGATGGGAGTTTTTGTCTAAAGTAGGCTGCCTAAGTGTTAGGTGTCTGGTTTGGGATGGTTATGCATTAGGGTGGAGTGAATCACATTTTGCAGATGCCTGCTTTATTCCCTTGAGGGCTTCACGCCTGATTTAATGTTAGGTGGAAAAATCCCAGTCTTCGCAACTTTGCCAAAATTGAGGAGTGGGGTTAAAGCAAAGAACCAAGGTGGGACTAGGTTAGTACTTTAAAGCCTTTCATTTATGTTCATCAGTCCATAGCCTGATGAGCAGTCTGGGAGCCCTTACTGCCAGCTCTGAACTGAAATCTCAGCCCATGGCTTCTCAAGTTAGAGGCAAACTCAACACTCAGATGTCAACACAGCCAGGGGAGCTGCTTCCCAGAGCTGTTTCCACTTTACACCAGCATTGGTAAAACTAGTGTTTTAACAACCATTCAGAGAGATGGGAAATTTAAAATACCCACTAAAATACAAGGGAAAAAAACATACTAAATTCTTAAGGCTACAGAAAGCTCCTAAAAATAACCCAGATGGATAAAGGCTATTAATGCAAAAGTAAATAATTGTGTTAAGGGAAGCAACTAGAGAGGCCAGTTGTGTAAATCACTTTAAGGGGAGCAAGCCTTAGATAAAATCCATCCTTTTATCACATAGATTAGGTCTACCTTTGGATGCTAAATAATTGATAGGGTTTGGCAGAGCATTCCATGGCTACCTGCACAAAGCAGTGGGACTGCTCCTGAGGTCAGACAAGTGGCGAAGAAAAATGTTCCTGGAAATGCTGTATGTCCAATACTAGCACCAAGAAACAGAGCTTGTATTCCCAGCACCTCCTAAAGAATTTCTGCGTGGCCTTGAGAAGGCATCCACAGACCTTGCAGTGGAAAGAGGACTTGGCATTGTTCCTCACCTTGTTAGACTGCCCCCCAAGAAATCAGATTGTCTGTTTTCATGGTTTTGTGTGGTGATGAGTGAGGTGCAGAGACCTGAGAGGATATAGCCAGTTCCACTGCACTATTTTTATCATTTTTTATAATTAGAGAAGGTGAATTGTGCTGTCTGGTGGCTTCTGGGGAACCCAGGGCTTGTGGGGGAATTTCTTGCTTTGTGCAGCCCTCACGCTACNGAAATGGGTTGAGCTGTTTCAGAGGGATGTTAAGAAGTGATTATCTCTGGGACTTCAGAAGTTCATATGTGGTGTACATGGGACATCGATGATAGCACAGAGATCTTAGCCCAGGTTCCTTGGTTCACCGTATCCACTAACAAGCCCTTCCTCTCTCAGTGATATGCCATGTAATCATGGTCAGATGACTCAAATCCTCATGCCCATCTGCCAAACGGAGGCGTTGTTTCTTTCCCTTCAGGAGAGCAGAACACAAGTTGTCTATGCATCATCCAGAGCCTCTGAGAACATCACGATGCAGCAGTCAGCTTCATTCCTCTTGGTTGCATAAGGATATGAAAATGCTCAGTAGCACAGATAGGTTATCACTGAATTTAAACTAATTCAGCAGTGTGTTTGTTCAATACCTAGCACAGTGGGATTGTAATTAGGGGCTACAGTTTTTTCCAGAACTAAGTGAGACAAAAATTGCAGGAGCGTTAAATTCTGAAATAAATCGATACCCCATGAATTGTGTGTGGGGACTGTGCTTGACAGGATGAGTTCTCTGATCTTAATGGTAATGACAGAGAATAAAACCTCAGCCAAGATTGTAAATTTAGCTCTTGAAGGAATGAAAGGGATATACTACTTTCATGCAAACTTCTTCAGGATTATGTTAAATTTGTGACTTTACATGTGTTGGAAAATGACCCAAGCTGGGTGTTCTGTGACTCCCATAGTGGTGCTGGGTTGAAATCAGGTGAACTTTGCTGGAAAGAACTGAGCAAAACTTTGGGCACATAGGCTGAGTCCAAAATGAAAATAAATTAAAAAAATGGAATGTGATCCCACACGATCACCAACTTGACTGAAATCAATTTTGCCTTTTCTGTAGTTTGTTAGAGAGCTCAGTGGGAGTTTCTCTTCTCTTTTTTTTAATACCTCTTTCCTTTTCCTGGAATCCCAAATCTTTTAAAGACCATCCTATTGAAAATGCTTCTAATTGTAAGTAAATCATAAATAAGAACAGGAGTACTGTGAGCAAAATATTTATATTTACTGCCACCAGTATCTGATTTTTAAAATACAGTGACATTTGCAGGGATTGAATGGTGCCATTTTAGCCAGAAAGCTGTTCTATTCTGTTCTCTTCTCTTACGGTGATCAGCTCCTGACTGACAGATTTTCAGAAAAAATCAGAGCCTGCAACAGATGCATTCTTAAGTAAACAGTTGAAGTGGATGTTTTGATGAATTCAGTTGTATTGATATAAAAGATCAGTGTCTGACATTCCTGAAAACTATCCAATAGAGGAGGTGTCTTCTTCTAAGCCCCCAGCCCTGTGTGTGCTGCTTCAACAATAGTTTAATCGTTTAAAGAAAGCAGAGATTTTATGCACCTAACGAGATGCTCTGAGCCAAGAGAGACTGATATGGGGTCAGCACTGCTGACCCTGAAGCCAAAATGTTGGGTCATATTCAAATTTTTCTGAAATGAAATTTTTGTTCTGTTTGTGAGGTGATAAAGTTATCTTTCTCACTCAGTTTTTCTACCTGAGGCTCACCCTGGTTTGTGGCTGCTCTTTGTGGGATGGACCAGCAGTGATGGGGGGAATTTCCTACATCCTGGCTGTAGTGAACATCCCTGTCCTGTGATAATGTGTGCAAGTGCCTTCTTGCAAGTGAGGCTTGAGGTTAAGCTAAATCTGTTTGTGTCAGTTTGCAGCTGGTGATGTTCTTTCAGAGGCATTTACAGCCACACTATAAAGTAAAACCAGAGAAACACAAAGGTGAGGACTTTAGGCATTGGTTTGCACGTCCCGTTTTAATGAGAGGAATTATTATGTGTTGTGGGAAGCTGATCCGACTCCCAGAGGCTGCTTGTGTGAAGATACCCAATTTTTTGGTGGCTCCCTACAGTGAGGGCACAGAACTGAGCCTGGAGAAAATTAGTTCCAGTTCCTGATGAAGTCCCAAACTTCCTTCATGATTTTGGGAAAGCTGCTTGACTTCCCTTCGCTCCCTCATTTATATAATGAACTCGTGTTGTTCTTTGGGCCTCCAGGCCCATCCATCAGCATCTGGTTAGCATGTTTATGGCATTGGTCACACGGAAACACTTAACGGGTCAGACTGTGGGCAGGTTACCATTTCCCACTCCTCACCGCCTGCGAGAAGGTGCTGCTGCCCCTGGTGCTGCCTTACAAGGGTGACCTTGTTCGTGTGTCTTAGGTGTCACCCTGCTGCTGTCCAAAGCGGACAATAAAACAGTTTTGCGGGGTTGGGGAAGATAAGTTTAAGTTGTTACAGTGAAGGTGTTTTCAATATCTGCAGTGGAGAGACCGTTCGGGGTACAGAGATTGAGTGTATTCCAAAGGGCCATGCTTGCTCTGAAGTGAGAAAGTTTTTCAGGTGATCTTACCTGAAACTCAGCTGGAGAACATCAAGTTGTTAATAACAATGTAAATATTCTGTATCAAAAGAAAATTATTTTTCTTAGTTCAAAACAGTTTCCTACATACATAGTCTGTGGGTGAGCTCCAAGTACCTGGGTGGGGCTTTGGATGCATCTGGATGAATTCACAGAAACCATGGAGAGCTTCAGGGTTTTCCCTGACCCAAGCAATAGACACACAATAGGCATGTATATTCACTCAGTCTAGCAATAGACAATGGTCTTAGCAAAACCCTTCGTAATTAGGCTCTTGGATGCCAAGTGATGGAAGGGTAAAATCATTGTCATGGGATAACACCTTCGAAGAGAAACTTAGTTTCAGAGCTTACCTTCCCGTTAGTCTGCTGTGCTCATGCATGCTCTAATACTGTAATCAATGCAGAGGAGTTGGCAGTATTCTTGTTTGGTGCGATTTTTTTCCCTTGGAAAACTCCAGAGGAACTTTCCTGTGCTATTACAAAGACGTCCTTAAAACATCTTTACTGCAGGGTCCTGTGTTTCAACTGCTGGAGCAGTGACTCTTAAAATAGATATGAGATGACTGAATGTGTGAAAAACATTTGCATCTCTTTTTCTGAGCTCTGTGCATTCTGCATCGCTTCTGCAAGCAAGTTAAAAGGGTTGAGAGTTGTGCAAATTTTTTTTCTGCTTTTAATTCCACTCAGAACAATATCTTTGCAGATGAAATAAGATCCAAGGCTATCTTTTGGTCACATAGAGTCACTGACACTTGAAACAGGCTGGATTTATATGTAGTTACTAAAAAATATATAGCAAAATTAAAGTTTCAGACACTGAGTTCACATGCATTGCCCATTGTAAAGATAAGTAACGGCTGTTATAAGAACACTTAAATGGTTACCTTTGGGACATAAAAGGGATCTTTGAAGACAGTAAGTCTTAATACAGAAATGTTTACTCATAAAAAATACATTTGGAATGGGGGAGGGGAGCACATTTCCTATTAATGTGGGGTTTGCCTTTTATGGCAGGTTGTAGCAGGTCTTTAACCTCTGTAGCACTTGAGAGAGGATAGAAATGAGCTTCTCTAAGTATCAGCCCAAAGGGCCTTTCCTCAGCGCCTGTATCTGCAATGGTTTCAGTTTATTCTTCCTTTCTGTGACTATAATGAAAAACTATTCTTTTCCAACCTCAAAACCTTCCTATAGTTAAGTCCTGAGGGCAGAATAGAAATGTCCTCCTGAATTTGCTTCACTTAACCTTGTGTTTTGTGAGATACAGGGCTGATGGCCCAAACCAGTGGGGATTTGAAGGCAATATGAGCTGAATAAGGCACGAGAAGAGTAGAAGCAATTGACCCTTGAAAGCCATGGTTATGGATACCACAAAGAAGGGTTGATGTCTCTCTAGACACTCAGAAAAGGTGCAGCTGTGCCCAGTATTCCCAATCTGCCTCTGGGTGCACATGAAGTGGATGAAGTTCATGTCACCTGTGAGTTTTCTGGTAACAGGTCTGCAGGTAGTTTTGAAATTCTTTTTCCAGGCAATTATTATGTTGAGTGAGGCAAAAGAAAATGCCAGGAATATTTGACCAGTGTGAATCCCATAACTAGGTAGGATGTGATTTCTGCTTAAAGGTTTTGCAAAATTATTGTTTGATGGGGTAGGACACAAGGTGCCAGTGATCTCAGAGTAGTAGAGAGAAGCTGAAAGTCCTTTTGATCATGATCATGGAAATCATGATGGACTAAAGTCAAAAGGCTTTACTCAGATAAAATGATATACAGAGCAGCAGAAGTAACCTGGACAAGTCATGCAGGAGGAAGGCTGAGTTGTGCAGAGGGCTCTGAAGGCCTTTGACCAGCTGCTATGCAGACATGCGAGAAACAAGAATGTACAGCAGGGTTTGAGCCAAAAGACACCATTTTGTGGGATCCTCAAGAGGAGAACTTGATAGCAAAGGGAAAAGTTAGGAAATACTGCACACTCAGAAGTGTAAGAAGAAATAGGCTGGGTACAGAAAAAGACAAAAGGTAGATAAGCTGGAAAAAGGTACACGTTGTTGTGAAGATGAGGTTACCAAGGTGAGACAACTGGATTTCTGATGAACTTTTTTTCCTAAGCCCATGGGCCAGTGCAAAATTACTTCTTCACATGCCAGTGACAGGGCAGAACGATTGGTGGGCTTTGTTATTCTTATTCCAAAACATCATGCTCGTCCAGGCAGTAATCATTTAGGTAAGTAACAGAAATTAGGTTTTGAGTCACATACTGACCTGTCTTTGTAGTTAGTACAGCGTGTTGTGGTCACGTAATGAGAGAGAAGACAGATTAAATGAAAGACAGGCAGGATTTTCATTCAGGAAATTGGTACGGTAATGACAGATATGGGGTCTTGGCATGTTTCAGATAGGCTTCATCTAGTCTCTTCAGGTAGCAGATACAAGCACGACGCTCACTTATATTCACCCAGTCAAGCATGAGGAGGTAACAAGTTCTCCAGGGAGGCTGGTATTTAATATCTGCCAGATGCCTGCTGGAGAATACTAATACACATCCCAGATTTAGTGTGCCCTGGGAATGCAGATGGTTGGTAGCAACATGCCTGGCCCAACAGGCACGTCTCCCTTAGCTCCATGGCAGAGCTGCCTGGATTTTTATCCCCTGCTATTTGGATTGTAAAAGTGATGGCTTGGTCAAAGAAGCCTTTTACTGACTTCCCTGGGAGGAGGGTTAGCAGGCAAGAGAGGGAATGACACTGGAGTTTGTGTCAGGGTATCACACTCGTGGATGGGGGAGCAGCAACATCACTGGATGTCACTTGGACCATTCTCCTGGGTAGGACGAGCCAAGCACTGTGAGGCAGGGAGGGCCACAGGGAGGATTTGTGCTCGAGGAGAAGCTTCAGCCAGCTCCTGCAGTGCGTATATTCCCTTCTGAGACCACAGCAAGGGCAGAGGGAAGGTGGCAGCCCTGTGGAGATCCTGCAGCTTGTCCTCAGGCTGCAGCAGGGAAGAAACCGCTATGAGTTTCACTTTCTTACCAAATAAAGGGAAGAAACCCCCAAACCCCTGCAAGGCTACATATAAATCAGGGCAATAAAACTGCCTGTGGTCACGATCAAATTATACGGTCTAAATCTGTATAAAAGAACTGGAGCAGGTTCAGTCCAGCGCTAATGTCCTTCTTGCTGTAAACAGTGAATGGGGGGTGAGGAGGAGGAGGGAGGGCAGGCACTGGGCTCCCAACACCAACACACCAGGGAAACAATTTGCTGAGGTGGTTGAACTACATGTTTTCAAACTCTGTTTGTGTCCATAAGGGTTTAAGAAAAGGATGTCGTCTGCTTACTCGGTAACTTGTGTGTGGCCTGTGAGTGGTTTCAGATGCCGGGCCAAAACCAAATAATCTCTCCTTTTAGGAAATTTGAAAAGTATGTGTGCATCCCAAAAAAGAACAGAGATTTTCACTGATGTCCCATGCTCCCACCACAATGCCTGGTGTAATTGTGGTGCTGTGTGCTGTTGAGATGGAGAGAGAGAGGTTACTAAGCCATTTCTGCTAGAAACAGAGACCAGATATGACTTGGGCTTTCATGAGACTGAGTTAATAGGTTGTTTTTAATGGGAGAAAGGGCTACTAGGGTACATCCTATATCTTCAGAATTTAGCTGAATGCTGCAAAAATATCCATATTAGGACATGGTCCTTACTAGAAGTGAAATAACAGAAGCTAGTGAGCTTTCACAGTATGAAGACCTTGTAGATGAAGTTGAAATTTCTGATGGTGTAGGAGAATTTTAAATTGAAGGGTTTTGCTGCTTTTCTGAGTACCCTGGTCATGCTGATGAGTTCATAAATCTCTGTGGTGTTCGACTAATATCCCAAGGATCTGCACTGTCCTACTCAAAAGTGGTAGCAGCCTTCAGTATTAATTAAGGGCTGTATTAGGGAAGAGCAGGGGGAGCAAGAGGGGTCTTTCAAATCTGGCAGGCACTGCTTTCAGAGGAAATGAGCGGAGACTGTACACATGCAGCCGAAAGCCAGCGGGACTCCCCGTGTCTGCACAGCAGCTCCATGGGGCCACCAGGAGGTGTGAAAGACTCCTTGGCTGGAGGGAGAAACTTAAAATCTTCTGGGGCAAGGGAGTAGAAAAAAAAGCCAGGAAACCAAAAGCAGTAGCAGGTTTAGGCACAATCCATTGAAGACCACTGCAGGCACCAAGAAATTTAATAACCTGTTATATTTATGTAACACATTTCATCCTCAAAGCGTTTTGCGAACTTAATGATGTGCAAACTATGTGCACACGTATCCTTTCATCTGCCAACGACTGTAGCCGCCTTCAGTGTGAAGCCTGATGATGGCTGCTTTGCCATCACAACAGTATAGAACAGCAAGTGGAAAATGCCTGAAGTGCAGGCAGATTTAGGGAGGAAAAACATAACCTTTGGGCAAGACAAAGGGATTGAGAACACTTGTGCTGGCAAAGTGCACATATCTTCTGTGACTAATGTCAATCAGATCTTTTAGCAATCTCATCAAATAGAGCTTTCTTTTGGGAAAGCTGAAAAACTCACCTTAGCTGTCTGGAAATCTGATGTGAGCTCTCTTTTGTGCCAATTGGCAGTCTCCCACCTCAAAAAGTAGTTGCTGACTCTGACTCACATGAGCTGCTTTTCCACCTGAGATCCAGTGGGATCAGATGACAACGTTCTACAGATGGCCTTGCCATGCTGTCCATTTCTTAAATTCCACTTAATGGCATTCTCATCTCAAAGGAAGAGTGTTTATTTTTCAGAACAGTCAGTAAGCAAGCGTTAGAGATCCTGGGAGATGTACAAGTTGATAGCATCTCAAATTTGTCAGGAAAGGAAAAAAAAAGTGTCGCACCAGCAGTTTTGCCTGTTATCATCCAAAGGAAGTTCTGTATTGTCAGGCGTGATAGGTTTCAATGTCACCCATCCTGTTAAGAGTTTTGGTGTGCCATCTAATCCCCCAACTTAATGAGTTCTGCAGGGATGCACCATGATAACTAAAGATCATTTACCTGAATTGCTTTTTAATTTCTGGAATGGGAAGCTGCTTGTGCAGCAGGATAATTACATTATAATTTACAGCAATCCAAAATCAATAAATTTAGTCATATTGGGATAGAGAAGGAGGATGAAAATCCCCCCACCATTAAATTATTTCACACTCTGTACTTGATGTTCCAAGAACTCAACAATAAACTTTGGGGGATGGGAGAGGGCTGGAGAATCACTGGCTTTCTGAGGCTGGCCAGTAAATCAGCTTTGTCCGGCGATTTCTATAGTGAAATAACACACCATGTATTTGCAGAAGAGGGCAAATACAGCAGACAGTGTCCTTTTCCTGATTTATTTTAATTATGGAATATTGAAGGAGAGAAAATGCTTTGTGCTCTCTGGCCCCTTATTCCAGTGGGGAAAAGCTGATGAGCCATCACCAGCTGCAAGCTAAACCTGGGCTCTGCTCCTTGCCTGAATGTGACAGTGGAGTTGAATAATTATTGGGATGAGCCACTAAGGGAGCTGGTGGGGGTTCAAGCTCTTGATGTCTTGACGAAGATCAGGTTGGAAGCTTTCCTCCAAGTTAACATTTTTTCATGTACAAGCTATTTGGCTCATTGACTCATCTCTCGTAAGGAGAGTGAGCTGTGCAACATCAGTGTATCCTGAGTTTCCCTGTCCAATAAGGGCCACTTGAGGGATGGGTTTTTCATTTGGAGTGTTCAAAACACGGCAGTGCTCTGGTCACTGGAAACACTGAGGGAGGAGGGATGACTTCCAGTGAGAAGGTTGGTCTCAGCTGGTCCTTGGACCGGCTGCCAGCACCTCTTCGGTGCAAGCCAAAGTCCTGACAGCACCAGTGCTAATGTAGCCCCTCCCTGGGCCACCAGCCCAGTGGTGTCCACAGTGCTCCATGCTTTCAAGGGTCCACCCAAGACTCAGGTTTGGTTCTGGCAGGTGAGAGGAATGGCAAATAGACACAGGTAGCCCAAACACACCTTTCCCTGATTTAAGAGAAGTATTATTCGAGCAGACAGTTCAAAGGAGTTCAGTTGGGCGCATGGCGATTGGAGCTGTGGTTTTGGTTTGCATTTTTTCCCCTGTATTTTCTTCAAAAGAAAGCTTCCTGATTGTATTAGATCCCACCCATGTCTTCACTGAGGGTATGGCCTGCTGAATTCATCTCACAGGAAGATGTATTAGGTGTTTCTGGACTTCCCCCACTCAGACTGACTCAATTTTATTTTTCCTTTGAAACCACAGAAAAGCTGTCAATGCTGCACCCAAAAAAGGATGTTGTATGAAAAGGAAATCACTTTGTCTCTTGTATTTGAGGAGGATTATGATCTGGCATGACCTCATTATGGGTTAGGCGAGGATATTTCTGGAAATACTAATTAAATACTTTTTCCATCCCTTGTGCCCTTGCAGCAAGTGTAGACTTTATAACAAGAAAAAGAGGGGAAAAAAAGCTGTCTGTAAGGAATTTTTTCAAGCTCTTTCTCCATTCAAATGAAGGAATTACAGTTACAGTCATGACAGCAATATTACAAGCTATTAAACAAAGTTTTCCTAGTTGTGATAAACTAGAGGAAAATGATTATCTGAAAGAAGACAGTAAATGTGGGATTCTTTTGGTGCTTTTGTCTATGCCTGACTTCAGGAGTCTGAATTGATCTTGTTATATCAGCAAGATCACTCTGGACTGCTGAGAACATCTTACCTTGTGCAGTTTTTTTGTTTTAGTTGCCCTCCCCCAATCAGGTTCAGTGAGCACAAGCACTAGTGCACAACCCCACAAAGGATCCCGTTGGCAGTAGCTGGTCGTGAGCTGGTCGTGCTGGTTGTGAGCTGGGCACGGGCTGCAAATCTGTTATACTGGCACAGCCAGGGAGGAAATTCCATGGTACCATGTCCTAATGTATTTATTAATGGATATTCTCCTGTAACTTCTCATGGTGGTGTTTTCCACCTGGGCTTACCCATTTTGCTTTCAGAGATCTGTTCTCAACTTGTGGCATTTCAGTGAGTTGTAATAGCTCTGAATCCTGCCTTGACTGTCTGAGCTGTTTCCTATTGAGGTCAGTGGGAGTCTTCCACTTAACTTCAATGGAAGTTGGACTTGGCCACGGACAAAATGTCTTCAAAAATTGCCTTCAGCAAATAAGCTTGTAAACGTTAGCACTAAAATAGCGACATGCAGGCCCAAATATGTCTGTATTGAAAACACATGCTATCAGATAAAAATGTATTCCTACAAAACCTTCCGACATCATGACATGGAGGCTGTGAAGATTTTTAAAATTTTTTTTAATCATATATTTAGCACTTTGGTTTGCTAGCATATTGTGTGGCATATAGGGTTGAGTCTAACGAGGCAAACACCAGACTTGTTTGAACGAGCGGTCGGTGGCTTTTGTTTCCGGTTATTGTTCTGCGTTTAGAGATGTGGTTCTTCTTTTCCATGTGAATGTGAGATTTTGTCCAAATTTCAGTATTCCACTGCTATGTAACAACATCCAGTCCTGAACCTTGTTTAAAGTCTGGTTGCCTCCATGGAAATGAAACAGGACTGCTATATTGTAGCCAAAGGAGGGAAATGGATGCTTTCTCAGGATAACTTCAGGAATTGCTTCTTGATCTGCAAAAGCACGATCTTACATCGGAAGATCACAAATAGAGAGAAAATGTGGGGGAGCTGCCCGCATTTTTACACTTTTTCTCTCTCTGTACTTCACAGTGGGTAAGGTAAATGAAAGCTGTGGTTAGGGTAGCTTGGGGCAGCTGATGAGTAGACCACGGCTTGTCTGTCATCAGAATTCTCAAGTGCTGCACTTGAGTGATGGTTAAGGCAGATGGAACTGAGTGATGGCTTAAATGCCTGTTGTAAATTGTCTAGTCCAGGGAGTGGGTTGGTAATGGATAACTTGGTTCAAAGCAAAGGAGGGGCAGCTGTGGAAGTGGTAACTCCATCAGCCATCCCAAGCCCTGCTTCTGCCTGTCAGAGAGACAGAGACATGTGGCCTTCAGCAGAAGAAGATGAAAAAATTTTATCCTGGCTCATCTGAGATGATTGGTCAAACTATCTCCATCTTCTGGATTCAAGTCAGTAATGTTTGAAAACTCCACCCATCTACATGGGTGATGCAAATGCTGTTGTTTCCTTTGTTTCTGATTCTCTTGTAGAAGTAAGTCTTTGTAGGGGTCAAAATCAAAGCTCTTCATCTAAAATCTATTAAAATGAGTTTCACCTCATTGCCTGGAACTAGGAAATATTTGTCAGGGTAAAGCTTCTTGGGGAGCTAATGGAAGCTGGATCTCAATGGATTAAACATTGAGATGAGCTGGAGTTTGCCAAGACAAGCACTTGGACTTCTCCAGACCATATCCTTGCCTCCAGCGGGACATACTCACATACTCATATCAAGGTGTCTTGATGGGTTCCTTTGTCTGGTGGCAGAAGCAGCCTTTTGGNTTTTTTTTTTCCTTTTTGGCAAAAGCATCTGTCTGTGCTCAGGACTTCAGAAGAGTGGAGCAGGCTATGCAGAAAAGGTACCAAGACCCATTCCACTGCAAGGGGGCTGAAGACATCCACAGTGTTTTGCAAATTGGTTGTGGGGTGGCTGGTCCAGCCTCGGTCCATTATCTCAAGGGGAAGAGCACAAAGAGGCACTGTGCAGAGTTTTAACCATGCCACAACACTTGGCTTTGCAAGAGGAGGGGTCGTATTCTTCCCTTTAGCCTAGGAGGCTTTTGAGAAGCTCCAGCCTTCTTCCTCTCCAGCTCTTGAGCTGAAGTAGGGCTGTTCCTTTGGGTAAATGCACTGGTAGGATAAAGGTGCAGATGGTTCGGGTCCTGGTCACTGCTGTTACAACATGCTGTGAGACTAAAGCACAGCTTGGCACAGCCACTGAGCCCAAGCCGATTATGCGAAAAAGCAACACATGAGCAAATTCAGGGTGAGGCAGAAGAACAGTATGGGATTTAAAAATCTCAGCCCTGTTATTAATTTCTCTGGAAAAGGTGAACTAATGATACTACTTTTAATTCATTAGTATTTAGGCTAAAATATGTTGGCTCTGAAAGAAAATTATAAAATAAAGGGGAAGATGTAATAAAAATCTCCCCCCTCCTTCTGCTCTTAAAAAAATGTTTTGCACAAAGACAGTTCACTGATTAGAAATGAAAGTTGTAGTCCCGTGGGGCCAGGTTGGAATTACTGCATACCACTTGTCTTTGAAATCAAGGCCTCCAACCTAAATGTCCAGGTGGGGAATTCCGGTGGCTTTACTCTAATCCAGGCAAATCTGAAATCCAACCCTGTTGGGAGGAAACAATGTGGGAAACAGATTCATCTTGATCTCGGCTTTGTGCCTTGGAAAACGATTAAGACCAACTGTTAAGCAGCTCCCGATAGAGTTCACAAACCTGCCGGCCTCTGTGTGACACAGATTTCTCAGTTCAGGCTTCACCCCTTAAAATAACAGATGGAACTGATACGGGTAAGCTACAAAGTGGGCTTCCGTTATTCCCCAGTTGTTTAAATATTACTTTTGTTGTTGAAAATTATTTTTAATCTGATTGCTTTG
This sequence comes from Tichodroma muraria, assembly GCA_013390105.1. Lineage (NCBI taxonomy): Eukaryota > Metazoa > Chordata > Aves > Passeriformes > Sittidae > Tichodroma > Tichodroma muraria. The sequence goes on along the minus strand of WAAG01085906.1, from coordinate 208,836 downwards.
CTGAAATTAATTTTTTTCCCACTTTCTGTTGTTACTTTAACAAAATCAAACACAAACAATTTAATGCGACTGACAGGCAGCCACTCTGACTTCTGTGAGAGTGATGTCCTGAGACACTAAATCCTGTGCAGCATTGTGGAGGTCACACACATGGTCCTATCAAACTCACGCAGTGGGGTTCCTTCTATACTCTTTTTCCTGTCCCGATCTCAGTCAAGATAACTGGTTTTATAGCAGCTTTTGAGGATTTCAAAGTGATTTAGAAAATCAAGTCCTTTGAGGTAGGAAAGTATTCATGTTCTGCACGTAAATAGACGCGGAAAGCAGAAAAGCTGCTCTTTGTTAAAGCTTATTTTGGCAAATCCATGAAGAAAACCAGGGACTCACAAGTCCGTTTACTGACATAGTTGTTAAGAAAATGTCCTCCAGAGAACCTGCTTCTATAAAATTTCAGACCTGGTGAATGCTGGAGGAACATCCTGGCCTTGCAGAAGCCTCCTGAAAACAAACCTTAGAAAGTTCAGAGGTTTTTATGTTCCTGTAATACTGATTAAGGGAGGGTGTTAAGAAAACAGTAACCAAACATTAATGTAATTTTTGTTATTCTTATTTATCTTATATTTATTGGATGTGGTTACAATCAACACCCATGGGTAGCAAAACTTGTTGCTGGTTTGATTCTCGGATAATTTTGCAAGTAGTTACTAGCCGATTTGAGAAGTTTGGCACCAGCCTGTGCTATTTAAGGGTGGGATTTCAAAAGCTTCCAGTGGAATTTGGAGCACAGATCCCTCCATTTCTCCCCTGCGAATAGATGTTTTATTCTTAATAGTGGATTTATCATTATTGCAGTTTTGGCAAGAATGTTTCAGCAGATTTTGTTTAACACCGTTCTTCAGCATTCCATTACTTAAAAGGCATGGATTGCTTTGTTCTCCCTTTTTAGACAGCCCATCCAGTAGGTGATTTTTAAAAGTGCAATTAAATGTGCAGTATTATGTACCTCTTTTACACCATGTCAAGGATAAAGGGATTGATTCTGCTCTTCTTTTTCTTTTTATACTAAAGGTCTTTTGCTAAAGCCCTGTGCGTATGTGCATGTGCTGGTCACCAGTCCAGCTCTATGCTGTAGGCATAGTTCATGTCTCTTGCTAGGACCTGGAGGAGCCAAGAAACCAGAAGAATCATAGAATGCTTTGTTTTTGAAGGGACCTTAGAAATCCTTTTGTTCCAAACCCCTGCCGTGGACAGACGTAATTTCCACTAGACCAGGTTGTTCAAAGCCCCACCCAGCCTAGCCTTGAACACTTCAAGAGATGGGGTAGGCACCACTTTTCTGCAACTCCCTTTCAGCCTTAAAATTGGGGCAGAAAGTTTTGTCAGTTTATTATGGGGAAATGTTTCTCCCATTAATGGGGTTCTCAGGGTCAGGTTTGTTTTCCTCTTTACCAGGCCCTTTTTCTCCGAAGGTTGCTCCATTTCACCTCTTGGAGGCTGCCCAGACACCACACATTTGAGCTGAAACTGGAGCTTTCTAGGTTTGCATGGTGGCTTGAAGAGTCATTTGCAGCCCCACTCCCAGTGTCCAGGAGGGATGAGCAGGGTAAAGCCTCCCACTGATCTGTTTGAGGGTGGAGGCCGGGCTGTGCTCTGCTGCCTGCAGGTGGTCCTGATTCTCCTTGCAGTGTTCCAAGCCCCTTCTTCACCAAAGAGCAATCCCTACCCAATAAGTGTCAGTGCTCTGCTTCCAGTGCACTTTGCTGTGGTCCCTGCTTAGTTCAGAGATATCTAAGTTGAAGTTTTGAGCACAAAAGTGGGACTGAATGGGGATGTCAATGTAAAAAATGCTATAAGGTTCTGCCTGGTTTTGCCCTTCACCTTTGCAATTTTGTACAGTTGCTTGCAGTTAAGAATAGGCGTTTCCTTCTTCTTACGTGCTGGGAATGCAGTAAAAAACTAGAAAGCGCAAAAGGGAGCTCTGTTAGCACCAAGCCAGAAGTCCAGCCCAGGAGAAGCTGGAAGGAGTTTGAGAAAAATTCACATCTGTAACTGAGTAGGTTTTTATGTAGCAATATACATACTTAATTTATGCTTGCAGCGACAGCAGTTGTATATGCAAAAGCAGGCCTGCAGTTACATGTGCACTTCTGCTTGGGATTCCAGGACTTAAGAAAGAAGTGATTATGATCGTGGATGAGTTATACTGTAACGGCTCTTAGTGTTGTATAAGCAGCATCTGTATGCTGTATCATGCACATGTGAAACTATTTTTATTACATTAATTTGATTTCCCTGGGAGATTGCATAGTAACCATTTGTGTTTCATGGCTGCGCAGAAACTCATCTTGCAAAGAGTCTGCTGTTTATGTACATGGCCCTTGATAAGGCAGAATCTACCGAGATGGTTGACATTTACACACCTACAGTTAGTATTTTTTACAATGAAAAATACAGTTTGTTTGCCCCAGAGGAGTTTCCTCGTGAGATTTTTCAT
>WAAG01085906.1:186663-206305 GCA_013390105.1 Tichodroma muraria | reverse complement strand
TTTTTCATTGTGATTCCAAACATACATCTTGCCAATTATTCTATTCAGGTACATTTATTAATGAATAACAAATTTATTTTGGTGAAGAGTTACTTCTCTGTTCAATAATTATGAGAGAATGGTTGGAGAAGATTGGCTGTGAAGGAGCTTTTGCTGTTGCCCGTGTGAGATTTCTGTTTCTATTTATTTATTTGTTTATCTTATTTATTTATTTTATTTATTTATATGTTTTGAACAATCATTTCCTCTTAGACTTCTCCCCAGGATGTAATCTTCATCCCCTTACAGAATGTAATTTCCTCCTTTTTCTGGTTCTTCTGAGGCTTAGGAAAGTATGGTTCAGCAGTTCAACCTGCTATATTGAGCTACCTCCTTAAAAAAACAGATGCATAAGACCTTACCTCGGAAGCAGTGGAGTATTTAAACTTTTCCCTTTCCCAAGTCCATCTTTAACTTGATTATTTACTGTCAGTGGTGTTATCCATACAGATGTACTCAGGTATTTTAAGACTTTTCCTGAAGTTTTGTCCACACTAATTTCTTAATGCAAAACGTTCCCCTGGGGAGCCAAGTGCTAAAATCTCTTTGCAGGCAGTGGTGAGTTGTGTGTTACAGCTGACTGTCTTGAATGGAGACTTCAGGGTTGCATTTGAACAGCTTTGCTTCTCACTGTGTTTTTTCTGAGGCTGACAGCTTCCAGTTTTGAGACTGCCTCTGTCACAACCAGAAATTTTTTAACTTCAAAAAAAAACCACAAGGCAGGGTGCATAAATGATCAGCTCTTCATGGTTTTCATTCTTTGCAACACAATAGCAGGATAAAGAAATTACACGCAGAGAGATGGATTCTAAATAATTATGTTGATTCAGTATAAAGAGATATGCCAAGCCTTGCCGCAGAGGTACTGGTGCTCTGTTTTATGTGGCTTTTATGTAGTATAGAGGAAGCCTCATGAACACCACAACAGGCTTCTGAAATCTTCCAAGGGTTCCAGTATCCGACTAGTCCCCTTCCACAAGAAGTACTCAGGCAGAATGGTGAAAACAGGACGTAGCTCAAGACTGCAAAGAAAATTCATGCACTTTAACAGAATGTAAAATTTTTTACAGAGGTTAAGGTTATTTTTGGCACTGGTAAAATAAATGTTCATCTCTGAGTTTTGTTACAAGAATATTTAAAGTGTAGAGGCAGTCGACTTTTGATGTATATCTCCTTGGTGGGGCTCTTCCCATTCTTTTTCAAGCTCTAGGTTTAATAATACTAATGTTCTTGTCATATATTTTAGATAATGGTCATTGTATTTCCTTGTCTCCTTAGAGACACTGTGAAAATTAATTAGCTAGTGTTTATAAAGGAGGACACTCAGATTCTGTTCTCTGACTAATTACTCTCTGAATACCTGTATTGATTGTCCCCAGGATGGGATGATGTTTTGCAGGGAGAAGAGCATCCATGTCTGGCCAGAGGTGCCCTGGGTTGACACATGTTCCTGGTTACCCAGCCAGCTCCGAGGACGATATTGGCAAATATCTGATACTTACATGTGCCACCTTACCTTCTATGGGCTCTGCAGGATGCATTTATTGCAAGGATTATCTCCCATGGTTTGTTAGATCACATAAAACATGATTTGAGGGGGAAGTCCTCAGGTTTCAGGATGTGACCATTGGGAGAGGCAGTATCTATTGTAGGCTGATATATTTATGAGCGCATGTGTTTGGGTGCATAGATAATGTTTGTACGTGTCAGATCAGGAGAAACTTATTTCAATATGTATATTTTCCTTCCTGATCTAACAAGTACAAACTTCAACTGGTGGTAAGAGCACCACTTTGTAATTGTATTTAATAAGGAAATGGCCTGGAGCCAAGCACACGGAGATCCCAGTACTGCTGGGTTTGGGAATGAAGCAGGTCTCGGTCAAAGCTCTGTGGTACAGACACATCCTTTCCCTGTAGTCCATCCTGGCAAGGGCTCTGGCACCCACTGTGGGTGACAGGTATGGCAACTCCAGCAAGATTCTCTCACCAGAGAAACCAGGGCTTTAGGTGAAAACTAGGCCTGAAGAGCATGAGCTGAATGGAAAAATCTTATGACTAAACAACTACCAGGTTCAGTGGATCCCTGAGTTTAGCAGGTAAACCTGTTGTTCAGATAGCAGCAGCAGCTGAACTTTAGTAGCCCAGACTGCAAAATCCATACCAGTCCTGTGCAGAATTATCCTGTCCTGAGGCCAAGCTCCCCCACTTCAGCTTGGTACTGATGAGCAGCATCCCCTAATAAAGGATGAAAGCCATGCATTTGTACTAAGGGGCTGGAGACCAAACAACAGTCAGTGGTGTAAAGAGCTGTTAGCCCTGAACATCCCCATTTTCGTGGCTTGCAGTGCTCCAGGTCACAGTGCAGACAGAGAGTATACAGAGCAAGACCAGCTCCTCTATGTGACTTGCACCCCATTCTGTTCCTATAACCAGTCTCCTCTGAAGGAGAGTGTATCCCAGACTAGGTATGTAGTGAAGGATGAGTATTTCAGCCTGCTATGACTCAGAATCAAAGTAACAGCTATGGTCTGGCAGAGGTGGAACTGGGTATACATTGCAGCCCAATCATAATAAAGGTCTGGAGGCTATAAGTGGGGAAAACCATTCAGTCCTGACTTGGCAAAGTTCTTTTAAAAAGAGCTCTTTGCCCCAAGCCACAGAGCCTCCCAAATCTCAGTTGGTTCCCAGAATTCAGACACCAGTGTTCCTACAAGGAATGAACACACACAGTTCCTTTTAATAAGGATTGAATTGGCAGCTGCATGGAGTATTAGTTACAAGAACATAATAGATGCAGTAGAGGGAATCTTTAAGCCACTAAAAGTGACTACAGGGAATATCCTGTCACTCCTGGAGTCATTTTCCTTTGGCTTCTTCCAGTCATGCAGCAGAAGTGTGCAATTTCAAGGAGGTGAACACATGAATACCTTGTCAGTGGAACAGTGCTGCTCTTGAGGCTTTCACGATTTCCTAGATTGCATTAAAAGCTGTGCTTTGCTGCAGTTTTTAGAGATATCTCTGCTTTTGTCGGCCTTTTCCATGTCTGGATATATCCTGGGTGTTGTGACCTTTTAGCACAGCTTGGTTTTTGTGTTACTCTTGCGATATTGCCTCATTTAACAGCAATGTGGCATCATCTTGGCTTTGCGGCCTCAAGGGTCAGACGTGATGACTCAGTTTCTGCAGGGACAGAGCCTATGTTCACCATCATGGAAGTTTGTTCTGCAGAAAACTCTGGAGGTGTGTGTCTCTACAAATATTTTCATGGTTTATTCTTCTTTAAGCAGCCTGAAATCTTCATGAATTCCAGACTAGATGCTGTCAAAATATAAATGTGAGTCAGTGCTAATTTTCTTTGGGGCTTAATGGCTTTCCTTGTTGGAGCAAGATGTATGTTGTAGAAGAAAGGCCTTGGATGAGATACTGTTTCTATGAAGCTGAACAGAGAAGCTTTCCTGAAACCACATAAAATCTGTTTAGGGCATGCTGGTGGTGGTGTACAGATGAGCAAACTTAAGGCTGGGAGGGTTAAGATCATGGCATCAGGGGAAGAACATGATAACTACACGTTTCAGCCCATTTGGCAGCATGTAAGAGAAGAAACCAAGGTTACTGTTTCTCCTGATTTGGCCACTACCTACAGCTGCTCATGTATTGCTGCAGCAAAGTGTCTTCTTCTGAGGCAGTCCCCTGTGTTGCCTGGATAAACCACTGAGGGTTAAACCACAACAAAATATCCTCGTCACTAAGTCTGCAGATCCGGAGGGGAAAGAAGTGAGGGATAGAAACAATGGATGTTTTTTGCTGGTTGCCAAGATTTATAATGATGATTACGATGATGATGAGTAGCTGAAGGAATGTTGCTCGCATTGTAAACCACTGATCTCCTGATGCTCATCAGCAGAATTTCAGCTCTCAGATATTTTAGCGCTGGGGTGTTTTCTATCCTTATCCAAGTGGCTTATTTAATACAGCTGCAGCCAAACCCCCAGCATGGTGGCTTCCAGCTGCAGAGCCTGTGAACCCCCTCCCCAGGCCCCCCCGAGCGCCTGCTGTGCTGGGAGCCCAGCACAGAGAGGCAAAGAGGCAGATGTCGCCAAGCAACATATCTTGTTTATCTTTTATTTATTGCAGGTATTTATACAGGGCAGGTCTCTCTGCTCCCAGCTCACAACTTTGCACCAGTGGCGGCTGCCGCTTGCCAGGCAGAGGCAGGGGGAAGGCAGGGGAAGGGGCATGAATAATGCAGCGCAACATATTTATCGACATTGTCAAGTTGAGCCTCAGATCAAGTTTAGTGGGTGAAGAAGAGGCTTTGAATTCCTGCCGTACTACACATTAAGATTCAGATAACTTGATTTCGTAAAATAAGTGAGTCCAAGAGGCTGAAACACAGGAATGCTGCGTACAAAATGCACCTAGTTTTCTTCTTTCCTTTCTTTCCCCCCCTTCTTGTGTTACTAGTGTGGGATTTGATGTGGGGTGTAAATTGCCTGAAAAAGATTAGCTGGCCATGGACATGCTTCTCCTTTCTTCACTGCCCATCTCTCCCACGCTGCAGGACTGCTGCTGTGTGTGCTGAAAGCTTGTTCCTGGGCCTTCCAAATCCTCATGTAAATTTTGGCACTTCTTTGATATGTACCATCATTTGTAATTGTCAAGGCAAAAGTAATGAACTGTTCCAGTAAGTACATGCGGGGCACAGTGCAGCTCCCGGGAATGGCCATCGTGCTGCAGCAGTGCTGGAGCAGCCCTGCCTGCATCCCTGTGCTCACAGCAGCCTGGGCTTCCCTCACTGCTCCAGTCAGCTGCAGGGACGGTACAGACTGCTCAGGCTTAGAGAACAGTGATTTATGTATTTATTTATCTGTCTGTTATTTATTAGAATACTGGACTAGGCCTCAAGAGTTATGTTCTGTCACAAACTACTCCAGTTGTTTTGAACGTGTCATTAGGGCTGGGATTTCCTTAAAGCAGGTGGCAGCGGTTCAACTTTTCTGCTTTTTGAAAAGGATGACAGCAAGTCATGAAGAACATCAAGGGGTGGGGAGGAAAGAAGCAAAGAGCAAGTTAAATTAGCACTGAGTACTTCAGAACCCCCCACCCTTGATGTTCCTATTTTCATCCCTGTGTGACATTTTCTTACAGCACAGAGCACGAAACATAAACCATCCTTAGCTGCAGTGACTTTGCAGCACTGCGGACACAAATAACTTATTTCAGCAAAAATTTGGTATATTTTTATATACATAAGAGTGCATGTAATTTCATTTTAATATGAGTTGCCAGTTATGTAAACTGCCCTTGTGTTTTGAGTCCTGGATACCAACTTCCCTATGCCCCAGCTTTTCTTGTTACACCTTGGTTTGTCCCCTGCATTTGGGGAGACAGGTGCTGGTCCTAGGCTCTGAGGTTAGGAATTAATCTGCAGCTGCTCACCCACAGGTAGTCAGTAGTTCCTTAAGGCACAGTTCAGGGGACATTTATTGATTGATACTCCTTTTGGCTGCAAATAGTAATTGCAGATGAAAAAAAACCCAACAAAACTAGCAAAGGTAGGTATAAGCCAGACTGGCTCTTGTGTGGTGTGAGGTACTTACTGGCTTATAGTCTCTGGTTTTTAAATGTCTGTGCAAGGATATCCTGTTGTTTGTATGTGTGTGTGAAATTAAAATGGGATTGTTATTCAGCCTGCATTTTAAGTGCCTAACCTCTCCATTTTGAGGACATCCTTCTGCTTTGTGGGAAAGCTCATACTCTTAAAATTGTATTTTTTATTGGGGATGGGGGGAAGAAGTCCACAGGGAGTTTTGTGGACAGTTCACACCATCAACTCAGCATTTCTGCATGCTAGAAAAACATAAGTCTTCATAGTCAAAAAAAAAAAAAGCCCCTGAAGAAATGATCTTAATTCTAAACAATTTTTTTTATTTAAATGTGAAAGATCTGGGATTTTTTTTTTTTAATTCAAACAAATAAATATTTTCCAGATAGCAAACACAATTTCACTCTGTCTACGGCACACAAGGGAAAGAAATAAATGATTACTTGACCCCAGGACAACATGATGCTCTTTTTTTCTCCGTTGTCTGGTTGTGGTGCAGGAATGTGCAATCTGCAATCAGAGCTGGCAGATGCACAACTTTTGTTTGTAAAACTGACTTCATTATTCCTGCTTTAGGGGTGGGCTGGCTGAAGACGTTTGGGTTGCTGACAGTTCCTGGCCTTCCTGTTGAATCATCCGTATATTTGGCCTGGCCTGAAGGAGCAGTAGCATCGCTAAGCTCAGATCCAGGGTCTTGGGAATCAGGGAGCAGCTAGCATGTTTTAACCACAGCTTTTTAGCACTAGTTCACATTATCTCAGCGTTATCATGGTTTTACTCCACCCTGTCCCTTGGTTTTGTTTTGACAACTGCTGAGACGACAGACTTTTTGGACCAGGGTCATCTTCTCACATCACATGCAAAGAGTAGAGCAGAGGTGGTTTTTGCTGCAGCTTTACATGGCACTATCACATTACAAATAACTATGATCTAATGTTATATATCACCCTAGAGCTAAAAATCCCAGCCGCCCACCAGTACTTAGCTATATTTTACTCCTGATGGCTTATGCAGTGCTGCACTTCCTGCTTGTATCACTCTAATGACTGTCTTCCCTTATTTACCTTCTCAGATGTCTGCCCTAGTCTGAAGTGATTCCCTTAAGGTTAAGACAAAGACATTGGGGACAAAAATGATGTGTGATTATGTAATTAAAGCCTGTATTAATTTATGCAAAGTGGTCTGAGCAGCCCAAACTTCTGCATTTCTTTTGGAGTTCTTGAATCAATCCTACTATTTGTCTGATAGGAAAGACTTTTTTTCCCATCATTTTCCTAAGTGAAATTTCTTTGTTTTCTTAAAAGAAAATGCCAGTTCCACTATGCCCAAAAATGATATTTCTTTTTCCTTTGCAACCACATGTGGGGCTTCAACCACAGACCTACAGCACTGTAACAGAGGTCTCTGTCATGTGCTAATTAAAGGGATTCAAATCAAAGTTCAGACAGAGGGGGAAAGCAACAGCTTGGGGCCAGGTGTTAAAAAGGGGCTTTGATTTCAGGACACATCGCATCCCCTCTCTGGTAGTCCCCAGCTGATCATACTGTTGCTGACCTTCCCCTTTTGTTGCCTGTCCCTTTCCAAGTCTCGTTTGGAAACTTTCCCTTTCCAATGCTATGGGACTGCCTTTCTCCCCCTTTCTCTTTGTTGTTACTTATCCCTTTAAATGTGTAAAACATTTTGGGCTGTATTTTCCATAAAGGATGCTATGCAGACTAAAGTTGGTGCTGTATATATGAAATCATGATCTGTAATTTGGATTTTCTTCAATGTGTAACTCAAGTTTATTAAGTAAGGATGTGGCTGGATGTAGTTCTTAATATCAAGTAGACAATGCAATTTGGTTTTACCATTTCCTTTTGTTGATCCCTCTTTATTACTTTTCGTCTCACTTAGAAGCCCAGAACATTTAAATTGTGGCTTTGTCAGCATCATAACAGTGGGTCAGAGATGCAGGAGATGGAGAGGAGGTCAGCAGGAGTGACTTGAGTGTCTGTGACTCAAAGTGACCAGCAAACCCCCTGGGAAGAGTTCAGTGTATGTGAATCTCATCAGTCTGTTTATTTTATTTTACCTAGTATTTGATTATTGCTAACTCTTAGAAATCCTGCACTTAGGAATCATGTTCATTTAGGACCAAAAGTACTGAACAGCTCATTAATATAGCTAAGCTCAACTCCTTTGTGTCTCATGACACTTCTGCAGCTCAGTGACCTGGTTGGTGGCCCTAGCAAGGCCTCTGATCCTACCTTTTTGTTAGTATAGAGAAAAAGAAAAAAAGAAAGAAAAAACCGCATTAAAATTAAAGTCTCATGACTGTAATGATAAGGTTATTTCCCCTTCTCTCTCAAGTTAAGTTCTGTGCAATTGCAGCTCACTTTGTCCTGTCCATCTTGTAGTCTCATTAGCTGCTGGGCCACAGAGGAATTGAGGCGAGAGAGTTGGGGGTTTTATCTGCATGCCGTACCAGCGTGGAAGATTCAATGAGATGATGGCTTGTCATTTTTTATTAATGAGTTGGAGCCTGATTCATTATAGATGTGTGGAATGAGCTCGGTGTGGCTGCAGGGGGAGGGGAGGGACTCTGCCAAGGAGGAGGTACCCCCAGCGTGGGTCTTCTCCTGCACAGCCCTGAGCGAAGCGGCCGAGCAGCGCTGCTTTGCCGTTGTGCTGCGCGGCGCTGAGCGAGCGCACGGCTCCGCTTTGCCACCGCCCAGACCCGCGGGTTCCAGCACATGGCAAGTGGCCCCAGAGGAGAAACGAGTATTTAGTGATGCTCAACAATTAGGCGTTACTAAGAAGGCACTGTCCCTCAGGGTCTGTCTCTCTGGCAGGTTGGTGGCTGAGAAAGTCTTCCAGAGTTTCTGTCTCAGTGGTAGATTGGCGTGGATTAAATCATGTTCTCGCCAATGGAAGCAAATAGCTGTGTGTCCTTCAGTCCTTCCTTGCATGCTGGTGGCATGAGTCACATGTATGTGTGATACGTGTGCATATAAATACATACATGTACACATGTATATGCAAAAAAAAATATATATTTTTTTTTTTTTTCAAAAGCCATGTGGTCAGAAGAAACCATTTGTGTTCAGATGGAGGTATGCCAGGTGCTGGGGAGGTTGAGAGCAGGTGACCTCTTGTCCTGGGCAAATCTGAATTCCTTTGAGTAGAAGTGACACTCTGAGGACCCCTCAGCCACACCACCAGAGGAAGCCCCTCTTGGTGGGCACAGGCAGAGGTTGGGTTGTGCCCTGGCGCTGCTGCCTTTTGCTGGCTGCTCCTGGCAGGCTGCGCCCACAGTGTGCCTCTCTCTCACTGACCACACATGCTTCTGTGAGATGCTTCCTTGAGGAATTTGGATAGCAAGAGCTGTTGAATGTTGAAAAACAGGATTAAATACTTAAGGAGTATTTAAGACCAGTTTAAAGAGTGTTTAAGCCAGCTTTAAAAGCCCAGTGTAGGCTCTTCTTGCACAAACTTAATTCCATTTTGTTGCTTCTATGTTTCTGCCTATTTCTAGAAGCCTTGAAATTCTGCAAGAGGGGCTCCTCTCTCACTTTTCGTGCTGTTTCTGTGGATCAAAGAAGTGCAAGTAAATATCCCAGCTTTTGGAAGTGTCTCTGACAATAATCTGGCCTTTTGGAGAACCATAAAGTTGTAGCTAGAGGCAGAATAGGCATCATTTAGCTTGCCTGTTGCATTTTGTTTATTATGTGTTTAAATTGTTAAGCTCTTTGCGCTTTTCAGAGATAGGTGACAATTCAGCATTAATCTCGGTGGAGGCTGTCAGAGTCATGCAGTTGCAGTTATCTCTTCTTAATCTGCAGTAAAGGTCATGCAGGTGGAAGCTATCTGGCTGCTCTTTGTACACAGAAAAGTGTAAATTCTGCGTGTTTGGCAGTGGTCTCCGACTGGGAAGGTGAGATGTGTTCCCCCTGTGCCATGCTGGTGCACCCACTGGCATACAGGTTTTTTATCTGTATCAAAACACCGAGAGTGAATAAGGAAATATTCTTGAGTATCTTGGAGGATCGTTAATTTAATAGCTCTTGCTGAATAACGGAAATTTTTCCTTCTTTGCATTTACACTTGCCCTCAGATAAATTCTGGCTGAGGTTACATTCTGGTGATCTGCAGAGGACAGAATGTGCTGTTTTCCATTCTTGTTATTTATAATCATGCAGTGTGGTTCAAATATTTTAGAGGTAGCTACACAACTGGGTACACAGGGAAATAAAGATATGCTGCTCCTGTCTTTGGTGAGAGCTTTCTTTTCCAACATTTTTTTAGGACCCACAAGTATTTTGAAATGGTTGGGTGTACTATATAGAAACTAAAATAAAAACTCAGGATGCTGTTTGTTATTCTCTGTTTGCAAGAAAAATAAAAGATCAAACTGTCCCTGCAGTAGACGTGCAGGCTTGAAAGGGTTAATGCAACAAACAGACCTAAAGGAATCTTTTCCCCTTGTAAAATATGCAGCCATAGTGACAGCAGTATTCCCAGAGTCAAGTTATCTTTTACATTAGTGAATGTTGTTCCTAAAGCTTTAGCTGGGGTAATAAATGATTCATGGTAACCACACCTTTGTGCACAGCCATCCACTTGATGTTCAGTCCATGTGCGACTTCAAGAAGCCTTGTGCAGGAGCTCCACAGCTCCAGTTCAGCAGCTTTCTCCCAGTAACTGTGACAGGGAGAAAGGCATTTGAGTAACAAATGGTGAGTCGAAGGGAAAGGTTTCTCTTCTGCCTCTTAAAGTGTAAATTAGCAGTGTTTGCCTTTGCTTTCTGTGCAGCCTGAGTTTGATGCACGTTCCTGAGAGTTTGGATATGGAGAGGAGGTGGCTGAGTCTATTCTCTTCGGAAAAAAGGAAAATAGGAAAGGAACTTGAAAAGTTCTGTGTCTCAGTTCTGCAAGCACATGCCCAACATGCAACTAATGAGACCTCCCAGTGCATTGATGCTGCAAAACACCCTTGCAGAGGAGCTCCAAGTCAGATGACATTCAGAGGTGGGCTGGAGAGCAGGTCTCCCATTCCCTGACCTTCTGCTGATGCTGTTAAATGTCCAAGTCTCTGGGCTTCTCTCAGGCCCTTTGTGCCCATAAGGAGTGGTAGACCCAGGTTCCTTCTCCTAGGGGAAAGTGGCTGATCCAGGCGGGATGTCAGCTCTGGGTTTTGAGAGCCAAGGCTCAGTCCCTACAATCTCTGTGGTTTGTCCTGCTGGGTTAGTAATTTGATAATTAGTCGTGTCTCTTGATAGAACATGTCAGATGTGTTAACTTAACCTGACCCTAAAGCACACAGTTGATGATAAACCAGTTAAGCCACTGGCACAGTGATAGATGCACGTCCACAGAGTTCTTCATCTGGTCTGGAGGATGGATTTCTAAAATGGTTGAGAAAATTGCTTTTGAAAGATTCCATCCACAGATGAAAGGGAACTAACAAAAAGTTGCACGTACAAGAGATGGATCCTATGTTTCTCTTCCTGGTTGCGTTTACCCAGCTGAAGGAGATCAGGGCAGGACATTGTCTCTGGTCCTGCAGTCCAGTTTAACCACCCAAGTCCACGCAGCTACACTGCAGAGCAGCAATCCCCAAAGCAGAGTGTGCTCATCTGCACCACATCCTGGAAGCAGTCCCAGGCCAGTGCTCTCCTCTGAGACATGCCTGCTGCCTCCTGGCACAGTGCAGGAGGGTGGTTGCACTCAGTCAAACAAGAGGACCCAGTAGATCCCTGGTGGGACTGTAGCTTCACTGATCCTGCTCCAGTGGAAATGACTGAGAAGGTAACCACTAGATGTTGAGACGCTGTGGTTACTGCATATAGATTTGTCCAAGCAGTAGGACTTGTGCAAGATTTAAAAAAATCTTAAAGAGTCTTCTTATTGGGAGAAACAAAGTAGGCACGAGGTTGACTCAATTAGAAAGTGGATATTGTTAACAGACCATGTCAGGACACTGGAGGATGATTTACAACACTCATTTGAGTTCTGAGATCCAGTGAGAAGTGTGTGGAAAGAAGAGGTATCAAAAAGCAGTCTTGGACTAGCCTGAGAAGTTTTTCAGCAGTTCAGAGAAGAGCCTAGAATTGATAAGGACAGTAGACATTCAGGAATGACGAATAGTAATGAAGGGAATTTGTCCCAGTTCATTTAGTTTTCTCTGCAAAAAGATGTGGTGGAGGTTTTTTGGGTTTGATCTGGAGTCGACTTCCAAAGGGCTAGGCCATAAGTCATTCCCTTATGACTGTCCCCTGCATGAGCAGGACACGTCGTGCCAAGTGTGCAGCTGACTTTCCCAGAGTGCCACGCTCTCCAGAGCAGTGTAATGTATTGGAGACCTGTGTTTTATGTATCTCTCTCCCCTGCAGTTCATGAATAGTAAGCACAGTGGGTTTTACAAGGACGGATATGGAATGGCCTCCATGGCATTTGAGTAGAAAGTACAGCAAACAATTGGTATAGCTCAGTCATGGGCATTTGCTGGTTTAAAAGAAAAAACAATTTCCAACAATTGAGGGGTCTTTTTCTTAGCAGACCAATCACAAACTTTTGAAGCATGAAATGAATTTCACTGGTCCTTGCCAATAAGCTTCTTTCTCTCATATTGGTTTTTATGAAATGGCTATAATCTTTGCAGGTAATGAATGAAAGCTACACTATGAAGTCCCACCTAACATTCTTCTTCTTGATTTATGGTGTATTGGTGAAAATAGTAAACTGATAATGATCGCAAAATAGCAATAAATCACTATGGGATGATGTATCAGAAACAATAGAAAATGTTCTGGAGGAAGAAACTTGGAGCCATTTGGGGAACAGCTGGGTGTTCTGCAGATATGAAGGATACCAGGGAGTCCTCAAAAATACAAATTAAAAGACTCTCTCCCTTTGTTTCTGTCAAGACTGGGCTGTTCCTTGCTTCTGTATGAAATAAACTCAAGACATTTATGATGAATTAAGGTTCCCACACCCCCAGTGTATCAAATCTAATTAGAAAGTGCTGGTGGAAATCAATTTAGGCCAAAATCCTGTCTAGATCTGAAGTTGAGATCTGGACGTGATCATTTCAGTTTGTACAATTCTTCAGAACATTGGTATTTAGAGCTTGCTCCTGCCAAAAAAATATGACCATTCTAGATAAATTTATGCATTTAGTAGTTTTCTAAAGATGAAGCAAAGTAATATTGTTGTCTTGTGTTGCCTCATATTCTAGATAATGAACCTTTTTGTCCATCAGGTATGTTTTCAGACAGTCTGTATTTTTTTTGTTGGCATCATATAATTGTAATTCACTCTGATGAATTTCGCACTCAGATGTTCTTTGTCTAATGATGTGCCAGTAGATAAAATAACAGATGGAGCAAAATCACCCCTGCCTAAATGCAGTTTGAAGACACCATGGTGTCTCCTGAGAACCAAAAAGTTACCCAATCTTTTGGTGACTTGATCTATTCCAAACAGATCTTCCTAGAAAGATCTTGGGTTATATTCTCCCTCTTGTCTTGTCTCGTAATTGAAACTTTCTTTGGACTTGGTGCTAATCATACCAACGAGCCAGCTCTGATTGGTACTAGCTTGCAAAAGGCCTCTTTTGTTCTTGTTAGAGTATCTAACCTCTAAATCTATTTAATACCCTTTCCCTGGTTGTCCATCATTATGACACATGATTTTCCAAAGGATTTACTATTAGTTAGTAGCACAGGGCTTTCTCCCTGGGGTAGCAGCTACTTGCAGTGAAGAAAATGCATGTTCGATGTAGCAATTTGTCTTTTTTTATATATTTATTATAAGAGTAAATGAGTTATTGTGGGGGACTTCAATATTATTGCAAATTAGGTGCTACAAGCCAAGCCATGCACATTTGTTATGTTTCCAGGCATACACAGCATGCATAGCAGTTCAAAAATCAGCAGTCATATTATATCTAGGCCTTTTCCTGGGCAGCTGCTACTTTGCAGGTATTTTTGTAGTGTGACTGTTCCATAACTCTGCTTACTTCAAATGAAGGGAGGGGGAAATCTGTCACAAAAGTGATTGCTATAAAAAATGTTTTGATGAGCATGAAGGCATGAATTATAAAATCTCTCAAGATTTAGTTTCTAAAGTAGGTATGGACTAATGAATATATAGAGAGCATTGTTTGTCATATATTTCTTCTATAATAGTAATTTATTAACTGGTTGGGTTATTGTTGTTTTTTTTTTAATTTGTGCCTTTCTGGATGTAGTTGTAAGCTGGAAACTTATCGAAATTATAAATTGTTTCTCTATGCACAAAAGTGTGCAGATTCAAGCAAAGCACACAGAATCAAATCCTATCTGACATCTGTTTCAACAAGGGACATAATTTAATTGAACTTTAAATCAGCAGAATTAGTCAAATGTTTTGGTTTCAGCAGCTCACCAAAGCTGAGGTATCTGTTCTGAGGAGGGACTGAAGGGAGTTCTGCCCCAGGTCAAGCTTCTGAGTTTCTGGTGTGGAGAAAAACAGACTCTCACCAGAAAAATCCCTTTTTGTGTAATTTTATCTCACAAGGATGCAGAAATGGACAACCAGGCAAGAGCCCGATGTTCAGATCTTCTGCTTCCCAAATTGATCCCTTTTTTATAGTTTAGCCATCAGCTTAATCCTGGATTTAGAAACTAATCTGGATTCAAACTCGGTTTCTTTTGATGTTCCTGCAGGACGGGTGGTGTCTGGTGGGAGGGGAAAGCACCCTGTGTACAAAACAGTAAGGAAAAAGTTCTGAAAATCTCCCTGGCTCCAACAGATTTCAAAAGAGAGGAATTGATAAGAATGTGGAACCCTTCTGCATCTTTTCTACTTTTCCTTTTTTTTTTTTTTTCCCCCCAAGAAGAGCCCAATGTGTCATGTTTCATGTAACACTGGTTATATTCATCATAGGTAACCTGGATCATTTGTACTTGTGGTTTATAGTCTCTCAACATGCATTGTTTTCTCTAGCTTGAAATATAGCACATTAATGAGGAATGTATCTGTTCAGATGTATGCAGTCAGCTCATGAAAGATGCTTTGGTAGCACTTAGACTAGTTTGTCAACAGCGAGCATTTTGGCAGCTGCAGAGAAAAAAGCATCCAAAATTCATACAAGAGACTAAGAAAATCTGACACTAAACTTTTGTGAGCCATGTTTATACATACTGAAGCTAACTTTGTAATTAGGCATGTTGTAACCTCCCTAATCCAAGCTCCAGTGAAGCAGCTGTCATTTTTACAGTTAAATGCACATCCACTTCTTGAGGGGTCTGTATTGATACTTCTGTTCCCCCTGTGTTGGGAGTGGACTGCAGCTGGGGTAGCCAACAGCCTGAAAAGGTCCAGCAGCACTGGAAAACAGCACCAGGGCTGCTCACAGCGGCTCATGTCAAGGAATTAAGCATGAGCATAATTTGGTGAGCGAAACCAAGGATGCTGGCAGCATGGTGGGAAGTCTGGGGAGCTGTTGCCTGCACCAACTTGTGACCTCCACCATGGGAGACTCACAGTAGCTTTTGGTCTGTGTGGGGTGGCCCATGCAAGCAGCTTGTTCCTTTTGCTCTGTGGGCCCCCCCCTCTTTGTGCTGTGCTGTCCTGTTGGGCACGAGGAGCTGGTTCTTGGCAGTGCCCAGCAGTGGCTCCCTGCTTGCCAGTTGCTCACTGTTCTGATATTTGTGATGGCTGCAGTGGCATCTTTGCTCTTCCTTGTTACAAAAAGGGGTCACCTTTTACTATTTTCCTCTATAAGATCTGGAGTTGTTTGGTGGTGAGAACAGAATTACTGGGAAGTGCTGGGAATCCTAAACATAGCTCTTTATTTGGCCCCAGGTTATTATTCTGTGAGTACATGTTTTAGTAGTGCCTTGGAAAGCTGTTAGTGTACCAGTTTATAGCTGTTGACTTCAGTAAGCATTGGACTAGGACCTATTTGCAATGTGATATTAGATCTACAGGAGCATTGGGAACAATTTGGATTGTGTTCCCAGTTACCAAGGCAAGCTGGAAAGACCTTTCAGACAAATTTGGGAAGGGAAGAACATTATTGCTATTTTTCCGTCACACAAAGAGAAGAAAAAGAATTTCCTTACTAAGAATTTGTGAGGTTTAAGCAGTTGTGGAGTAAAGTCCTATCACTGCAGATGAATGCAGCTTTTTCTTATCAGTACACAATCATCCTGAAAGCTGTGTCAAGTTTGGCAGAAATTATTTTATTTGCATGCTGGTGCCTTGTGTATTAATGGATTATGGGTGCCAATCTGGAGTGGCATCCTAAGGACAAAGAACATGACAAACTGCGTCTTGAAATCTATCTAAACTTGAATAGTTCAAATCTCAAGAGGCAAAACTCTGTTATAAGTATTCCTGTTGAGTCGTAACAAGTAGTTCCATTAAGCAGGAGCTAGAAATCAGCATGTCTCTGAGACAGCACAGCAACATTTATTCAGACTGAATTGTGGGCGAGATGAGCGGCACTGCCTTTGTACTTTGCTCTGAAATACTTATCCTCCTAACATCCCTCTGAGCTCCCAGGCTTCCAGAGGCCAGGGCTGCCTCTTAATCTTTGTTTGCATTCACCTCTCAAAGATCAGTATTTTCTCATTACAAATTGCTGTGCTTTTTAAATGACAATAAAGGTAACTTTTAGCCCAGAGACTGAGCCAGTTGTTTGGTTTAACTGAACTAGGGGTATATATTTAGGGGCTTTCTGATTCACAGGAGTTTGTGTGTATACATTCTTAGGAGAATCTTTGCTGTCAGGGACCTTTCTTTGTACAGAGAGTCTATCAGAGCTCATGCAGCACACTTTGTAGGAGCTGAGACCATAAGGAGTTTCTCCCAGCTGTACAGAAGTCTTTATTGCCTTTAATCATTTAGTATTCCACAGAAATAGTATTGTCGTCATCTTTTTTTTTTTTTTCATGCGCCACTCTAATATAAATGCATCTTTTATGTTCACAGATTTTGACCCAACCAGTATGTTATTTCAGCTACTTCTCATTAACAACTTGGGGTATTTTAGCTGTGCTGTAGCTTTTTCATTGTGTTTCTATGGTACTTTACTGTTGAATGAAATTTAATACATTGCTTATAATTAGCAGTAAGGAATGTTACCCTCTCATCAGTTTGCTGCTATGAGGCTTGCTTAAAGATTTTAACAAAGAAAATACTCTTTACTCTTGAAATGCTTTGCAGTTCTGCTCAGGCTGCTTAAAATAAACATTGTTTTTGAACCACACTCTTCCCTCCTATCCTCCACCCCCACTTCCAAAACAAACAAAGTATCTTCAGTGGCCATCAGATAGAAATTTGACCCTAATTACATGCTTTGTCTATTCATGCCATGTAGTAGGGGTCTAGAGACTGATAGTTTGAAACTGAATGCACTTTAATATACCATCAGGTGCTGGCAGAAATACACAGCATGTGTGTTGAAAGGTTTAATGAGAGTTATGTACTCTTGTAAGCTTCAATTTGCATATGTGAAGTGAGGTGGATTTTTCTTCTGTAGTGATTAGCTCTTCTGAGCCAAGCCTAGAAATCCTTACTCAGCTGTAACTCCTGATGCTCAGTCATTGTTCATGGTATGAATGAACTTTTGCATTAGTTGAATTTTCAAAGACCATCCCATTTCCTGCATTGCTGTGGGTTTCAGTTGTCTCTGGGTCAAATCTTCAGTGCTCAGCTCTGCAGTTTTACTTGTCACCTCTTGCTCCAGAATCAGGATGCTGAATTTCAGGGATGGAGAGGTGTCCCTTGGAGCAGCTACCCAGTTTCTTTGCTGGTTAAGTCAGCCACACCATTACTTACACTCCTGGGCACTTCTCTGGGTAGTCTGGGAAGGCAGATGGCTTCTGCTGATCATAGCAAAGGTATCCCATCCGTGGCTCGGTACCTGCAGCCCTGAAAGCACCTGGAAAGGGATTTGCCCAGTCCAGGAGCTTAGTAGATATGGACATTAACAGCAGCAGTGAGGATTGTAATTTGCCTACAACTTTGCTTATGTCTTTGTATGCCCAAGTGGGGTTGGTTGGTGTCTCAGACCTGAAAGGTGCTGCAGGTTGGTGCTGGTGTGGAAGTGCCCACATGAAGAGCCAAATCACTCAGCAGAAGGAATTCTTGCTCTTCCCTGGGTTTTATGGCCTTGTTGCACTGTCTCAGTTTTTATGCCCCCACTTCTCTTACTAAGCTCAGTAAGCCATGCTGAGGTGGTGTTCTTCCCAAACTCAGTGCCTCTTCTTGAGCACAGATAAAAATTCAGTAACATTAATGTTGTTTCACTTCCTTTGGTGGTTCTTTTTTGTTTGTTTATTTCCTTGTTTTGAATTCAGTTTATGACTTTGGTTTCTCTGATGTATAGAAAATTGTTAAGGTGGTTCTGCACAGACATTACTTCTAATCAGTGACCTAAAACAAAACAAGAGGGAGAGAGAAAAAGGAGGAGATTGTCTCTTAGTTACAGAACAGCTAGTTTGTATTGAGAAGGAGACTAACTCTTAAAGAATGCACTGAAATTTGTATTGTAGATTTAAGTTGTGTGAGTCTGCAGTGCAACCATGCATTAGTGTGTTTGCAAAAATTAAAACTTAGAGATGTGGGAAGAGATAGAATTTAGTTTCTAATTTGCACAAACATTTTAATCTCCCTCTCACAGAAGATTTGTGAAGTCTCTTCAAGCCCAGAATGTTTAATTGTTCAGAGAGAGGTAGGTCTCTCTGAACAATTAAACATTTTTCAGTAGGTCCAAGGTAAGCAGGGACAAACTTGCAAGTGAGAATCACATCCTTGGCCTCCTTTTTGACCAAACCTGCACAAGAAGAAGCAAGGCCAGCAGGTTGAGAGGGGTGATTCTGCCCCTCTTCTCTGCCCTTGTAAGACCACCTAGAGTGCTGCATCCAGCTCTGGGGACCCCAGCACAAGAGAGCACAGAGGAGGTCACAAAATTGACCAGAGGGCTAGAGCACCTCTCCTGTGAAGACAGACTGAGAAAGTTTGGGTTGTTCAGCCTGCAGAAGAGGAAGCTCAGAGGAGACCTCAGTCGCAGCCATTAAATACTTAAAGGGGGCCTACAAAAAAGATGGAGAAAGACTTTCTACCAAGGACAGGGTGCAGTGGTTTTAAACTGAAAGAGAGTATGTCTGGAATGAACATTGGGAGGAAATACTGTGCTGTGAGTGTGGTGAGGCACTGGAGCAAGTTGCCTGGAGCTGTGGATGCTCATCACTGGAAATGTCCAAGGCCAAGCTGGATGGGGCTTTGTGCAACCTGGTCTAGTAAAGGTGGCAGGGGGGTTTGATTAGTTGATCTTTGAAGGTTTCTTCCAGCAGAAAACAATCTATGGATCTGTGATTATAGGTTTTCAGGCTTGAAGCATGAATGCTGGTTGTTTCACCAGCATGAGACACAAGCTGTCTGAAAGCAGCACAGGGTCTCAAACTGGACTTTCAAAATCTCTTAAAATACTCTTGAATTAATTCTGTGAGTCTGCTGAGGCTCATTACACCCTCTTCAACCTGCTCTTAAGAGGGTAGGGATTTGGAGTGTGGCTTGCCATAAAGGCTGTTTCCCAGACAATTTGGGTACTGTGCTCCTGGTAATACTGAATGGTGTGCCATAAACAGGGTATTTTCTATTTTGCACGCACCCAGTCATCAATGGCTTCTTGCTTGGGAGCTGTGGTATTCTGACACTTCAGCAGTAGCGAAGAGATGTAAACACATTTACCCCCTTTAAGTCAAGGCCAGAAGAATGTTGGCCCATCCCAACTAACAACATGATAACTTGCTCACTAGCACAGGTCCAGCTCATGTACTGAGGAGTTTTCTGGAGTAGCCCAGACTGGTGGCCGCATCCCAAGGAATGCGACTGGACAGTTCCTGACACTGGAGTTGACTGAAGTAAGGGCCAATTGCAAAGCTATTGCTGTTCTCTTCTTTCCTCTGCTCTGTTGTGTGCTTGAGGGATGATGGTCATTTTGGCCATAGTTTATTCCAGCA
>WAAG01085906.1:125629-185723 GCA_013390105.1 Tichodroma muraria | reverse complement strand
AGACTGAGAAAGTTTGGGTTGTTCAGCCTGCAGAAGAGGAAGCTCAGAGGAGACCTCAGTCGCAGCCATTAAATACTTAAAGGGGGCCTACAAAAAAGATGGAGAAAGACTTTCTACCAAGGACAGGGTGCAGTGGTTTTAAACTGAAAGAGAGTATGTCTGGAATGAACATTGGGAGGAAATACTGTGCTGTGAGTGTGGTGAGGCACTGGAGCAAGTTGCCTGGAGCTGTGGATGCTCATCACTGGAAATGTCCAAGGCCAAGCTGGATGGGGCTTTGTGCAACCTGGTCTAGTAAAGGTGGCAGGGGGGTTTGATTAGTTGATCTTTGAAGGTTTCTTCCAGCAGAAAACAATCTATGGATCTGTGATTATAGGTTTTCAGGCTTGAAGCATGAATGCTGGTTGTTTCACCAGCATGAGACACAAGCTGTCTGAAAGCAGCACAGGGTCTCAAACTGGACTTTCAAAATCTCTTAAAATACTCTTGAATTAATTCTGTGAGTCTGCTGAGGCTCATTACACCCTCTTCAACCTGCTCTTAAGAGGGTAGGGATTTGGAGTGTGGCTTGCCATAAAGGCTGTTTCCCAGACAATTTGGGTACTGTGCTCCTGGTAATACTGAATGGTGTGCCATAAACAGGGTATTTTCTATTTTGCACGCACCCAGTCATCAATGGCTTCTTGCTTGGGAGCTGTGGTATTCTGACACTTCAGCAGTAGCGAAGAGATGTAAACACATTTACCCCCTTTAAGTCAAGGCCAGAAGAATGTTGGCCCATCCCAACTAACAACATGATAACTTGCTCACTAGCACAGGTCCAGCTCATGTACTGAGGAGTTTTCTGGAGTAGCCCAGACTGGTGGCCGCATCCCAAGGAATGCGACTGGACAGTTCCTGACACTGGAGTTGACTGAAGTAAGGGCCAATTGCAAAGCTATTGCTGTTCTCTTCTTTCCTCTGCTCTGTTGTGTGCTTGAGGGATGATGGTCATTTTGGCCATAGTTTATTCCAGCATAATGCTTATTTCCCAAAGTAACCATTGGGTTGCCAATTCCATTTCATAATGGAAGGATGGGCAGAAATCACATTGAAACCCACCATCAGGATCTGCTTGGGCAAAGCCCTGTTATTTCATAATCAGCTCTGATGCTTTTGGCCCAGCTGTTTGGGAATCAGTTCTCATCATCTTAAGAAGCCAAATTTCTGGTTTTTTTCTTGATTCTGGCATTGCTCCTGCAGTACTGTTATGATGTCTGGCTCCAGTGATGCTTACAGTGGGTTTGTATGGCCGAATGCTCAGGATGAAGCAATCATACCAAGACTATGCTTAAACAGAAGCTCCAGTGTAGTACATCACTATGCCTTTGGCTGACACTACAGAGTGACAGTTCTGTCTCTGCAGCATGGCAGTCTTGCTTACTATTGGAATCAGTATTTTTGTACCTTTATGTGTGTAAGTGCCAGCAGGCAGCACTTTACAGGCACTTTACTGTAGTATCAGTGCTCACCACTGAAGATTTCTAGAGTGCTCCAGAATAAGCTCCAAATGGCTGAGAATATGGGCAGTGAAACCTGACTCTGTGTGCTTACTAGCTGATCTACTGATTGATTTTTAGTGCATTTTGAGGGTATGTGTGGTTTTTTTACAAGAGGCAACTTGCTATTGCAGCTCCAGTCTCAGTGGCCTTAGAGGACTTCTGCACACATTTTACAATGGGTCTTTGAAGGCAGTGACTCATAAGTGGGTTTGGCCTGACTCCATGGAAAAGTGATTTTGATCCCTTCCAACAAGGGGCACCACAGCCAGTCTGTGTCAGCCAGCACACGCTCTTTTCTCCTTCTGTGTGTTCATATATCCTGTGAACCCATGACGAATCTGAGCATGTGTGTGGCAGTGTTTTTCTTTTCTAAGCTAAAAAATGTAGTAGCAGTGGTCCAAGTCAAGCCAAACCTAAGCACTTAGATGCTCTGGCAATGCTCCCATTATAACAGATAGGAAAACTTCATTGCATAGAAGGGATTTTGCAAATACAAGTGAAAAACAACAAATAGAAAGCTCATTAGAATACAGTCATTAATTCTTGAGTTAAGTTAACAAGGTTAAATATAATTTAGTGAGTTTCTCAGTGTAAGTCTGCCTGATTCATTAACAGGAGTTTAAAGCAAATTCTGTGATAACCACATTTCTTAAGAGCTGCATCAAAAGTGCTTTGGCAGAAGGTCAGTCCTGGGTCTGTGATATTTTGGGCTACCCCATGCTCATGGGACCATTTTTAGTGTTTAACATGCAGTGAATAAATAAGCACTCTGGATCTCCTTTTTTTTCTTTGTTTTTTTCTTCCTCTGAGTGTGAAAGGCTCTGAGAAATGGTATTGGCAGCAGGAACACCTTGTCCAGATCAGAAGAAAAACTCCTCTTCTGACTTGAGCTGACTCCTGCTAATTATATGGCTGGAGATGGACTTTAGGGAAGCTGCCCCAGGGCATTGTCCTGGACAATCCCCGCCAAATTAGGGCTGGTCAAGCCAAATGCAAAGAGAGTGGTGATTACTGAGATTATTTTCTTTTCAAACTTGCTCCTTAGCTCTACTTTGCTGGGTGTTGGTTTTCAAAAGGGCCTTATAATAAATGTGGGCCATCTATATATAGCCCAACTTTTGTTCGTTTGCACAGTTCAGAAAGCCTACTGTTTGAGGTTAGCCTTGAGTAAACTTGTACCATTTACTTTGGAGCATTTCAAAGGGAACAAAAACACAAATCATGATGAGGCTAATAAGAAGTTTGGGTGTTTAGTTTAAATGTGTACACAGCAATCATTGTAGAGGAAGTCCTTCTCTTTGGGAGTACATTATTATTAAGCAGCATTGCTGTTTGCCTGGTTTTGTCTGGTCCGCAATTTGCATTCACTTGATGGATTGCCAGGGTCGGAGGTGCACTACTTGGGAAACACTGAAGTGCCGTCTCAGCAAACTCTTAAGAGGAAAGGAACACTAATACAAGCATTTGCCCAAACTCCTTGAGTCTTCTTAGGCTTCCTTAGGCTGTGCTAGATCAATATGACAGTTTGCTAAGAAGCTTTGGACATGCATTCACAAACTCTCTCTATTGGCTTTCGTGGCATGTTATTCAGGAGGTAGTTGCTAGTGAAACATGTCTGCTACCAGCACAGAAGATTTATACATGCATTTTCTTCTCCTGCTAAGTGATTTATTTACTAGCAATAATGCCTTGCAGAGCTGCTTGGTCCAGTTTGCAAGACTCATTATGTCGACCCTCAACAATCTATAGATGAATGGGATCACTATCGTGCTCTCTCTCGCTCCCTCTCTCTCTGGTTTCCCTCCCCCTCTCGCCTTTTCCCTTTCTTAAAACAGTGGTCACATGGTTCCAATCCTCCTGTTCAGTGGAGGTGATCCCAAGCTGATGAACATTTCTTTCCATACTATGCACAGAGGTAAGTTCTCTTGTGCCACCTGTCTCAGAGCAATGAGGGGTTTGCTTACTTGCTTGCTTTAATTGTAGTAATTTGCTTTCTGACTGCTTACTGTCAGTTGCTTGCAAATGGATGGGTTCATATGGGAGACAAGTTACATGGCATACTTCCTGTGATCTATAATCCCTGCAAAATAGAGAAAAAATTTTGTGGAAGTTTTTAATGGCAAACACTTTGTACTGACCTTTACTTGCAGAGCGCTCAAATCTCTTGTTCTTGGGCTGCCAGAATCTCATGCTGGTGCTTTTCGGGCTTTCCACACATTGTCTGGTTTTAATTCCTGCCTCTTCTGAGCTCTTGGTGAGATTCAGCTCTTTTGCTTCCCACTGGTGAAGAATGGGAAATTGATTGCTCCAGTAGCTCTCATTGCTTATCCCTCTGCTGAGGGGATGATGCAAAGGTGAAAGGTGACTAGATTATTCATGTTTTTATCTGTGAAGCACTAGTGGTGCTCCTCATGTCATGTACAGGAGCAGTGGAGGCAGTCTGGGCCCATATGCACCAGGTGTTCATCTTCCCCGTAAAGCCTTATGGCCCCACATGCCAGGGAGATGCTGGCCCAGCTGGGACAGGGCAGAATTCCTGGCACCTGCCATGGCTGTGAGCAGTGGGACCTCTCTATCCACCACACATGGAGTTTTCAGTTGGTGAAAAGTGCAATTCAAGACTTGGGTATTCCCATCCTTCTGGGGAGTGAGGTCTTTCCACTTCACACGAGTCTTTGTTTAGAGAGCTCCCCAGCACTTTTGGCACCATCTCCTTCCCCAAATGCCTCAACAGATATATGATTCCTTGGATATGTGATGTAAAAATGTTCCAGGGCATCTTAAACTGTTCCGCATTTTATTAGCCCTGCCAATTTCTAAGCTCACCTTGAATAAATTCATAGTTGGTGGTTGTGGCGTATGTACCTTGGCTACCGTGGGTGGATAAAAAAAGTTTTATACCCCCGAGGAGCAGCAAAAGTGCGAGTGAGCTCCATGCAGCAAAGGGAGTGAAAAAGTTGGATTAAATCATGTCTGTCTGCCTGTGGTTGAACTAGCAATGAGGCGTTTTCAATCAGAGGTCAGGGCTGTGGTCACATTTGTGCTCCAGTTTTTGCTTGCCGTAATTTTCCCTCGTACCAGATTCTCTGTGAAACACCAGAAGAACCGAGACACTCTGTGTCTGACCTTTTGGGGCAGGATTTTTCAGACAGTCCTGTTTCAATTGAACTCGCTGCCAGAGCATGCAGGAAGGAAGCGACATGTGTTAGTCATACGCCCTGGTGTGTGTTTAGCATCCAATTTGTGTACAGTCCAGGAATAACCCAGCATAATTCTGTGAAGCTGGATTCGCGCTTAGATGTTTTGATGTTTGGGCTAGGAGGGGATTTCTTCATACATGAAACAGGCTTTCAGTGCTCGAGAAAGATCAATACCTCCCCCAGGGAGCTCAGGCAATGAAAATATTTTTGTAAAAGATGCCGGAGCTCATCCTGCGCGCAAGTGTCTCGTGCTGTGTGAGCATATTTCAAAGCTGAAGCTTACCTGTCCTTACCCACCCAAGCCCACCATGTGGGCACCCTGCCCGGGCTTCATGGGCACATAACACCCCAGGACAGCTGATGTGCGCCAGCTTGGGGGAGCGTGTGCCACAAAAGGCAGATTGTGAGAAGTGTGGGAAGAGCCTGAAGCACGCTTGCCTTGCTCACCAGCCTTTGGAAACAGTGCTGGGGGCAGTCGCGCCAGGCTTGACATCTTGAAACAACATTAATTAAAAGTAACTTTTTAATCCTTGAGGGAAGAGAAACTAGAAGTGACAGTCTCCTGGCTACAGCCCTTCAGTTTTAATCCCAGTTTTGACTTTTTGCCGGGGATCAACAAGCCGCAGAGAACAAAAACATATTTTAAAAGTTCTTTTCAAGGCAGACGAATGTTAATCATGAGGGTGGGATGTTAGGATATTTTGTGTGATTTGGGGTGGTTTTTTCAGGTTTTTTTAAATTTTTCTTTTCTTTCTTTATTTTTTTTTGGTGTGTGTTTTTTGTTTCTTTTGGGGGGGATTGGTTTTTTGGGTTTTTTTGGTTGGTTGGTTGGGTTTTTGTTTTTATTTGTTGTTGTTTTGGTTTTTTTTGACTGCTGCTTGTCTGAAGGAACTAGAACAGCAGAGTGCCTCACTTTAAATGGGTATCATTCTGCTCCTTTATCTAGGACAATATTTCTGCTCTTGGGCATTCACAGTCGTACATTCTGCCTGGCTATTTTTGGGACATCAGGCTGCTCTGCCGATTGGCCAGGACTTCTTATCTCATGAGCATGATGCTGGGACAGTGTGTGTGAGTTGTCCTTGACTGTGGTGCTCTGTGGTGGGAGAAACTGGGATGGGCCACTATTTGGATCCATGTGTTTGCTGTCCTTGAAAATGGGTTCTGAAGCCAAGCTGGAAGGAGAGTGATGCAAGAGAGGTTGGAGACGCTGTTTCTCTTCTTGCTGCAAAATCCCACACTGTTTTCCCTCTGAAAACAGTGCTATTACACCATGCTAGTCAGTACATTTGCTCCCTCACAAGGCCTTGGCCCATTGGTAACTGGAAACAGTTCAGCAGGCCTTCTCTTCTCAGCTACCTGTTACAGCAGCTAGCCCAGGATTTCCAAATAATCCATTGATCCAAAAATGTGTGTGTGCAGTACTGCAATTAACATTCCTTCTGAGTGCCTTGCATTAAGCATCTCTATACGTGTCTTGAAGGAAACCTCTGAGAGATTGTCTTTTATGGAGGAGTTATAAGAGATTTCTTATGGCTGAGTTCACCTATAGAAAATACAGAATTGTAAGTCTATGTAGTTCAAGAAAGAAACTGAATTAGCCAGACCCAGACAAGAATAAGTTAACAGTACTCACTAAGGAGCCTTGAGTGGAATTAGAAAAGAGAAAAATGGCATGCTGATAAAAACAAAAGCTTAAAAACCTGAAAACCTTCCTTCCCCCTTCCCCATCTAATCAGTCCAGGACAGAGCTGGAGCAGGGGTGGGAGGGAATGCGGGATTTACTGGATGTCGGTGGTGTATCTCCTCCTTCCCTTCTTTATTTGACCCTCTTTTAGAGGAATGTTTAGCAAAGCTGTTTATTTTGCATAAACCCAAGTAATAATGTGGCCCCGGGTGACAGGACCTGAATGAAGATGACAGCAGTTTGATTTAACGATTAGCCACCTGACCCGATAGCACCTCTGGAATCTCAACTGCAGAATAAATTCCCATTCTTCCCACATGGGCTGCATGTTAATCACGGGAAGAAAAGCAAAGGGTGGTTGCAATAGGGCCATTGTTCCTGGAGGCGAAGGCTTGAAAAGAAATTGCCCGTTCCTGCCTGCTTTGTGCTGGCTTCACGCTGAGTCTTGGACACTCAAGTTTCTTTTACTGCTTCTGTATCCCCCCTCCACCAAAATACTGGTTTCCAATGGGCTAGATTCTGTTGAGTTCATTCAGCGAGGGACTTGCCTTCCCCCCTGAGTTATCACTATGTAGTTTCTGGTATTTGTTTCAGCAGAAAATCAGTGCTCGCAGCACAGGAGTCTGTTCGCAGAGTTAGCGGAGCAAGTCGCTAAGGAATCCCTGCTTTTTCCAAACGTTCCCTAAAGCAGCTTAGCAAAGTGGTAGGGCTTTGTTTTGAGGGAAACCAATTTGAAGGAAATCTTGCTGTGCTTTTTGTTTCCTCCCTCCCCTCCCCCTGCCCTCCAAACTCTTTCAAAGCCCTCACATTAAGCACGGCTGCAATGGTACAGCCCTTGCCTTAGCAGGCTAATATTCACTTACAGTTCAGCCTTCCAGCTTGGTAGCACAGGGAGAGATGTGGCAAAGGGGAATTAAAAAAT
Organism: Tichodroma muraria; assembly: GCA_013390105.1. Classification (NCBI taxonomy): domain Eukaryota; kingdom Metazoa; phylum Chordata; class Aves; order Passeriformes; family Sittidae; genus Tichodroma; species Tichodroma muraria. The sequence continues at coordinate 178,373 of WAAG01085906.1, read as the reverse complement.
GATTGCAAAGTCAATGGTTTAAAGAGTAATTACAGAGTCATTAAAGGTTATTACAGGGAAATGTTCAGCTGAGCAGCGATTAGCATTCCTGATACCTCAGGTTCACCGTGGTTTGAGGACACAAGTGAGACGAGTTGTTGAGGTCTCTGCTGTGAAGGGGTGGAAGTGGCAGTGAGCCCTGCAGCTCCTCTGGGGCTGGCAGGCTGCTGCCACGGCTGGGCACTTGCTGCTGGCCTCCTGCCTCCCCCAGGGCCACTGGCCTGGCCAGCAGCTGCACCAAACCAATCACACCAGCTCCAAACTACACATGGCCGTGCTCTGGCCCAGAGCAACACTCGCTCAAGTTGGCTTGTGGCTGCTGACCTGCCATTCAGACCTGCCTCAGTCCTGTTCTGATTCTTTCCTGCAAAAACCTTCAGGTGCATCAGAATTCAGCTCTCACTCAACATAGAGAGTTGCACGCTGCCATTTATAACTGCAAATAATTTTGGAGGTTAAAACTCCCAGCAGGCAAATGCTTAAAGCCAGCACCTGAACGCTCCCCTCGCATGCTCACTGTGATGCACTTCTGTGGCTGTGTCACCCCAGTGCCCACAGCTGCTGGAGTCCGGGATGCTGTCCCTGACATGGATGGGCCTTGCTCTGCCCCATTGGGAAGCTGGGAAAGCCTGGTGTCCCTCCCTACTGTAATGTGAAATTCTTGAGGTGCAGCAAGAGCAAGCAGTGTTGTCTTTTGCATGTTTGCATTTGGTCATATGCAGTGAAAAAAAACCTACACATCAAAGTCAGATCTGTTTTGTCAATGTGAGAAGAGTGAAGCAGTGGCCAAAGTCCCTGATGTTTTATCATGGGGAAGGCCAAGTAACTATTTAAACAGATAAAACACATAAGTAAAATAAAACTAAGTATTAATAGCAGTATTAGCAAATTATAAATATTTAGGTACAAAGCAGGTACCATTCTCCCTGCTCAGGCACTTGGCTTCTGGTCTGTGCTGCTGTTTGGATTTTCTTTTGAGCCTTGAAAAGGGCATTAATATGTTGCCAGGAAATATTATTTCCAAGGTAAATTTAAAAAAAAAAGAAATGGCAGAGGAACCCAGCTGGAGCCCTGGGATATGCAGAGGCAGACCCTGCTGGAACCCAGCATCGGGGCAGGAATGTGCTTGTGCTTGAAGGGGAGCAGTGGATGAGTGCCTCCCAGGCGGGTCTCTGGGGCAGTGAGGAAGACTCAGACTTTCTTCTTGGGTAACATAAAATGGGATTTGTTTTCAAGGTTAAAAAGAAATGTATTTAAAAAAAAAAACAAAATAACAAAACAGGGATGATAAAACCCCTATGTTTTCCCCTCTGAGGGGAAAAAGCAGTTAGTTTGCTTACCAAGTGACACCTCAGGAGGAAAACACTGACGCCCTTTCACCACACCACTGCCTGTGTGTCTCCCTGGGATGGAGAGACAAGGCATGTCCTGCCAGCCCGGCCGGCTTCCCCAGGGACCACAGCCCATCCGAGGAGGGAGGCTGCGCTCTGAGCCTGTCCAGACAGCTGGTATTCATTTATGTTTTACAAGTAAGCCTCTCACTGCAAATAGCTTTTGCAGATCTCTAAGATGTCGGAGCGGCACAGGGAGGGAGGCCTCACTTTCAACTGCACGGGGCTCGCTTCTGCAGCACTGCTCCACACCGGCCCTGAGTTCCCCCTGTTGGATCCATCCTAGTCTGCTTCCAGTGGGAAGATTTTCACACTGACGTGACCAAAGCTCAGTTAACATTCAGTTAACTCAGTTGCTTTAATTATTCTTGTAGACTGCTGTCTTTGTAAATCCTGTGATATCTGAGATGGGGAGTGGCGAAGGCAAGGGTTTGTGTCCTGGGCTTTTGGAGGCCCAGCAGTGGCAGAGAGATAGCCAGGCGTTCTAGGTGGAGCATGGTGCATGATAACAGCTCTGCATCTGAGCTAGTGGTACACCTGAGGCCATCAGCTTTGACTCGTCAGTATCAGGGATTGAAATGTAGCCTCTGGCTGATACAAAACAGCCAGCTCCCAGACAAAAAGTTGGTTTGGGGCTGGGAGCTGGGGATTGCAAGAGGCCACCCTTCAACACACAAAATAGCAAAAGGGAAGGATCCCCAGTTGCTGCAGGCATTTAGAAATATTCCTCACCGTTTTTTTCCCCCATTGATGGAAATATGGGCAGCTGTAGATTGGCTCAGATGTTTAACTGCACAAAAGACACTGGGGGTAAGGAAGACCTGACTCAAGCAGGCATTGCCGTTAATGCCAGGCTGGTCACTTCCCAGCCTCCCCCCTGCTTCCACATGCTGCCAGGCTGTGTCAGGGAGAGGTGTATCCATGAAACTTAACTCAGGAGCAGCAGCAGCAGCAGCTTAGGTCAAGGTCTGTCTACCTCTGACTCCAGCTTTAGAGAAGCAGGAGCACTCAGTTGCAGGGCAGGTGTGGAAGCAGCTTCCCAGGGGTGTTCTCACAGCCTCGCAAATGTTGCAGTTCAAGGACCAGCTGATTTCCAGGTGACATCACGGGATTTTTCTTCTGTGAATTTGTAGTTATTTTCTGAAATGATACATCCTTTTAGTGTGAGCACCATCCTACAGCGACCAGTGCCACAGAAAGGCTTTGAACTGTGCAAGGGAAAGCCTTTGATCATTGTCACCTCCTCTGTGTTATTTGGTGGCTTGCAGGTCTTCCATGGGAAGAGACTGTGAACTAGCAACCTGTAGTGCTGTCTTCATCCCAGCCACAACCTGCTGAATTTCCTTAGCTGCCTGGTTTTTTTTTAACTGATGAGCATAGGTTTGCTCAGTCTCTGCATTGAGCCTCATCACAGAGGCAGAGCTTTGCAATGCGGGTCTCCTCTGAGAATTCAGGATGTACTGTCTTCTCTGTTGGCTGCTAATGGCATGGAGTCCTGTATTCATAGTGATCCAAATGTATAGCTTCATGCGTGGTTTATCCCTTCTGTTTGTATTTTGGTTGCAGGGGACTTGCAGTCCCTCCCTCTAACCTATCCTCCAAGGAGCAGTATGTTTTACCTTAGAAACAAGATGCAAACACAGAGTCGTGTTCCCTGCATAGTCAGTAATGCTGGTGATGCTCAGCGCACTGTGCGAAATGCCTGGGGCTGTACAGAGCTGCTTTGTGCAGACCTGAGACCTGCTAGCTGTCCACTTCTTTGAAACTATTATGCGTGCATGACGGTGCATGGGGAAAATTGAGGAGGTGGAGGAAGGGCAGGAACCAGGTATTTTTGGGCAGGGGCTCACCACATTCCTGCCAGCTCAGCCCTGACCTTCGCTTTCTCTCGCCCGTTCCTGTCCTGTCTACCTGGGAGCAGCAGTGGAGCTGGGAATGCAGACAGGCGCCAGTGGGAATCTGCAGCCCCTCTGAGTTCAACCCACCCAGGCTCTGAACACGGGTCTCCATGGGTGAATGATCAGTGCCTTAAACAATCGCACTGCGCTCTGCTGGCATCTAATTACCAGGACAAAACAGTGCGTAATAATAGATATTGCAGAATAGCTTATTCTCCTGGAGCATTTGATCCAAGCCCCAATGAAGTTGGTGGGAAGACTCCCATTGATTTCAATAGACTTTATGTCAGGCTGTTAGTGTGCTGTTGTCTGCTTTGCTATTAACTGCAATACACTTTTCCCAAACTTTTTCATTTAAAAGAAGATCTCAGTTTCATAAATGATTTACTTGAATCAAGGAAGTGCCATCCTTTTCAGAGCAACTGTCCCTCTGTCTTTTCTTGTGGTGGTGGTTGCTAGGAAGATAGCATTGCTTTTGAATATCATCACCTAGTTTATCTGTAGTAAAGACAACTGATAGTTACTTGCATTTTTTTATGTTCCAGTAAGTAAAGGTGTTCAGGAGTTTATCCTATCATACCATTTCAGGAGCTTGGCAAAACATTTTGTTTGCTTCTTCCTCTGAAAGCACACATGAGGGCTGATATATACACTACAAACACTGTTCTCCTGTGCTTTCACTCCTTGTGGCTGCAGTCTCATTAATATTGCTGCATGTGAAAGACTCCTAAGACTCTTTTTGTAAACTGAAAGTTTTCTCATCTAATATTTTCATGAGTATCAGGAAAATATTTCCATATAAACTGGTGGAGGAACAGTGAAAGTTGTTGTAATTTGGATAACATCTTTTAAAAAAATTAAAGCTTTAAAATTCTTATTGTCCCATGGGATTCCATCACCACACACTACTCTAGGAAAAAATTATTGTGTCTGACTAACACAACTATGTCCCTTAAACCATTTCCTTTAGGAAACTAAAATTTAAAAGTAGATGATGTTCCTTTGCTGTTTCTTGGTTTGACCCTGATGAGCAGGAGGATGTGAGAATACCATGCCTTGGTGAGGACTTTGGTTCAAGGACCAAAATGCAGGGAATGAGCCTCAAAAGTGCTGAGGCAGACACAACCTTGACCATCAGGGAGAAGGTATTGAGAGGAATGGTGCGCATCTGGTAGGGGGAATGCTTCAGGGTACCTGAGGGTGGTGGAGATGTGCCTTAGAGCAATGACGATGTCCCTAGGAGATAGGAAAGATAGATGGGGAACCTGATGGACGCCATTACCCTCAGAGCTGGGAAAAACCCTGAGGAAGGAGCTGGAAAAGTGGGACACCTATTGTCATCATATTTAGGGGACAGTAGAGAGGCCAGAAATGAAGCAAAAGGAAAATATTCAGACAAGGACATTCAGAGCTGCCCCAGAGGAAGGTGTCTGGGAGAGAACAACTGGTGGGTGGCTTTATCCCAGCCAGGTGCCATCAATGCAGGTTGTGTAGCTGCTGAGCACAGCCCTGTCCCAAACCAAGAATTTCATGAGCTGTCAAAAACAGAGAGAGAAAGTACCAGGAGGGAAGGTTTCACTGCCTCTGTTACCAACTGGGCCAAGGAGGAGTGGGTATCAGCACAAGAAGAAATCCTCTTTGATCCCTGCACTGGAGCTTATCCCAGCTCAACAGGGAATATTGGGCTGTGTATAAACTTCAAATTACAGACATCCTTGCACATGAGTACACAGGTGCCTGGGTGGTGTTTTCTGCCTGCTGGGCAGCCAAGCCTGGGGGACGAGCTGCCCTGAGCACCACTCTCAGCCTGACATGCCAAGTCCAAGAAAAAAAACATGCTTTGCAGCCAAGAAAGAGACAGCTAAATTTGTCTTCAAACTAAAAAGAATTGGAGCAGGATCCCTGCAAGGGGAAGCTGGTTCGTCACGGTTCAGATGATTATTCAAAATGCATGAAATTTGCGTGGAATTTCGTTAATCTGCCTTTATAGGAAAATTCCTTTCCCATTTCCTGAGGGCAGGCCTATATTGTTGAAGGCAGCATTCTTCAGCAGGGGGATATCATTTATTATAAAGGATCACGGGTCAAAGTATCTTAACCCAGATCAAGGGCAAGGTCTGTGGGGACTGCCTGGAGCCTTTCGTGGTAACTCACAATAAAGAGCCAATTATAGAGCGAGCGGCTGACACCAAACCCACGCTGTGGCTGCAGACAGCGAATGCACCTACTTGGGTTGTGCATCTTGGGAAGGGAGAAATTACTGTAGGTTCAAATTCTTGAGCTGGGTGACCATGGCTACCTGGCTAATTATGCCTTTTGAGAGAGGGATCCGTGTTGCTTAACACTCACTATATTTTCCTCAGTAGTTTAACCTTGATATCTTTCCTGGGATTAGAGAGTGATGAAAGGTTGAATTATTTGTCTCTGAACTCCCACCGTGAGCAGTCTGACTGCATCTGTTCAAGTTCCTGGTTTCTCAATATAGGTGTTGCATGCGATGCTCTGAGGGCGTAAAACACAGAGATTGTATCACTGTAAACTACTTTTATTTGCTTGGGATACATTTTACTATTTGAAAGAGTCAGCAGTTCCAGGAAAAAAAGAATAGACGGGCGAATGCCGTGTAATTGAAAGAAAACTTAAAAATTAACTTAAAAGGGTTAGTAATAGTTTTAAGTTTTTAAAACTTAAAAGGGGTTTACAAATATATGCACAGATTTCTGTCCAGTCTTTTTTAAAGCCATTTGCAGGCAGTGATGTTGTTGTTAAGAGATTCTTTTTATTAAAGAGATTATTATTTTTAGTAAATAATATTGGTGGGGAAATGAGGCACAGCTCGGAAGGAAAACCTTTGAAAGGTCATTAAATACGAAGGCACATCTCTGACTCAGAACCCAAGATGGGAAATTGCCTGGGGGGAGGACTTTAGAGTATGATGGTAGGCATCTTCTGGCCCTCTCCCATCTTACTGCTGGAGATGGGACACCATGAGCCTTGTCTGACCTGGGAGAGCTGCTTAGAGTCTTTGGGCACTGGTCAGGAGGTTGGGAGGAGGAGGAGGAGACTGAATGTACCATCCACTTCTAAGTAGTAAAATCTGCTTATTGTGCTGTTTTGAAAAGCCAAATAAAACTTGTGGAGAGCAGTGTTTCATTCCTGTTTTGTGTGTACACTTTTGACATGTCCAGCTACTTGGCCAAGGTAGGTGTTTCTGGGTGCAGCCCTGGCGCAGAGAGCTCTGCAGAGGAGTGAAGGCTGCGGGAGGGCAGAGATGTGTGGGATGTCTAATGCTTCTCTTAGTGCCAGGCTGTGCTAGGAGGTACTGTAGCCTCTCCCTATGTCATTAAGGCATATCTTTGCCACAGACAGTTATTGGAAAAGGCTTTTTGCAAGGCTGAACTGTAAGCAATAAAACTTGCATTCTGATACAGGCATAGTGCACTTAGGTAATAAAAATAGCCTTGGTGTCAAAAGGTTTCAGTAAATGTGGCTGAAGATATTAGCAGTCACTGCATTCGCCTTTCATTTCTCTGTAGACCCAGGATGAGGTGAGGTGATAAAAATGGTCATTTTGTTTCCACTGGGAGCCAGAGTCACAGAAGTTTACTTAGGGTGGGGAGGAATCAGTCCTGATGTTTCTCAGGGTGGATCATCTCTGTGCTCTTTTCCCTCCTTGACAGCTCAAATATACTTCCAGCTATGACAGCTGAATGTAGAGTGTCCCAGTTTGGGCAGCAGAATTGTCTTTTCCTCTTGATCCAGAGTGGAAGGCTGGAGCACAGGAGAGTGCCTGACGAGGGTGGATAGCCCTGCCTCTCTCACCACCTCTGCGTAACTGGGGTGTGTTGTGTCACTTGAAAGTTCAGGCTATGAAAAGAGGGATAGCTGCGCTGTGACGGAGATAAGGATACACACCATCACTTTCCTGAATTAAGAGCTGTTTTCCAAAGCCTGAATCTGCCATCCAGTCACAGCTGGAGCTCCCTTAAATCAGTGAAACTGTTTGCAAACTATGGTATTACAGGACATAAGCAAATATAGCAACACTTGACTTAACATTTAACAAATTAAGGGTTTCTTAGGACCAGACATTGATAAAAAAAGAAACATCGTAGCTGAAGGTGAACAACAATTAATTTCCCTTATTTGCCCAGCTGCTAACAGATTTCTTTCATGTGATCACATTCATTTGAGTCAGAGGAAAATGTATTAACCAGTTTGCCTCCATTTCCCAGTTGTATGTCAACCACATGGCATTTGGCAGGGAAGGTGATAGGAGTACCTGTGATTTGGATTATACTCTAGCAGTCCCTTCTTGGCTGGGAGCTGTGATTGCAACAGTTTAATAATATTAATTAGCACATATATGTACTGTCAAAGCTGTGTTTGGCAACTCTTTTGGGCTATGGATGTGGCTTGCCTTGATACTAGATGAGATAAAGTCAAGAGAAGATCAAAGAATACATTCTGAGAAATAGAGGAAACCCAGTAATGTGGAAAATTGTGCCCACAAACACACTGAAAATCTCATAGAGATGAGTGTGAATAATTAAACCTAGCCATAGTGATTTGTGGCCATTGGCGTTCAATTAGCAATTTAGAAGGGTGGTTGCAATAGCCTGTCGTCCCTTTCCTTCACATCACAGCTTCCCATGCTCTATTTCTTGCACCTCTTCTTTTTCTTTACTAAGTGAACATGTCAGGATAAGTACCACCTGATTCCTGTAGAAATGGAATAAGGCACTGTGAACTCTCCAGTGTGGTTAGATCTGTCATGACCTCCACTAGACACGAGTTTACCTTGGTGCTTTCTTTTCTTCCTCTTCCTCAGCAGCCCCAGTGATGTTTCAAGGTGTTGGTGCCTACCTGGCACTGTTGTTCCCTGAGGAACAAAGGCACTCTTCTTGCAAAGTGATTTTTTGTCGCCTTAGTCCCTGACCCAGATCCCTTCTCCTTCTGAGTGCACACAGGCTGTTTGCTTGCAAGTGAAGAGTTGTGAAATCGGGGTTGGTGCTGAGAAAATGCTCATTTAGGTGTTCAAGGACATCTGCTGCTGCAGCTTTGCTACTCAAAATGGTCCCAGACAGCAGGTACCCCATCTGAGGGATGTATTCATACTGATACCTGTGCTTGTGAGGCTGGGTGAAGGAAATACTCCAATGGGGAGTTGGGAAACTGAGCCTCCATGAGAGTACTGACTGCTGCCAGCAAGGTGGCATGGGTGACATGACATGTGAGGACATGAGTGTAGAGATTAAGGCACTGCAGCTTCCCCAGCTGTTAATGCAGCCTCGTTCACATGCATTAGAAATTCACTTACAGTCTTCAAGAGGGTAAGTGGAAAAGTTCCTCTAAAACGACTCTCAACAAGAGTGTCGCCAGCTCACAGGAGCGCTCATGTAGGCCATATTTGAGTTATCAAACCCAACAGCTAGAGGCAAATGTCAGCTTATCATAAGTGCTCTGTAAACAGAAATCATCACGTAAGCTTTTGTCTCAGCCATCACATGCAGGTGACAGCCCAGGAAGCCTATTAGCAAATGCCAACACACCCACCACACCGGGCGAGTTACGTGCCTGGGTTAAACACCACGAGGGGAGCATGGAGCCTCAGCAGGGGAACAGCAATGAGTCACCTCAAGTCAGAGAAGTGCTAAGTGATTTTCTCGTGGGAAAAACTGAGAGCTAGCATCACTGGGATTGAAAAGCTCTTTTTTTTTTTTTTCGTTTAAAGTTTCTTATTGAAAATATCATGCAGGATAAAAGAGGGGCACAGAAAGAGGGTGCGTATACCCATACCACTCTGGATGGGTGTATTACAGGTTGAATTTTTCCAGTGGGAAGATAAATTATAGAAGTAACCTGAGCCAAACAAATACCAGAGCTGGGAGTAAAATTGAAAGCATTACAGTATATACTTCAAAGTAAAGTGCTTGTACTAATAGCCTGATAGCAGAACCTGTTTCAAAGTTAGAAGTGTGCTGTCAGTAAAACACGGTGTTCACAGATGTTTTGATTTGCCACTATTGCATTTCTGAAGAACTTAATATACCCATTTTTGCTGTTACCCTAGTTTGTGGGGACAGTTCCCAAGTGGTTGTGTAGATCCCATCCTGAAATGGCACAAGGGGTTCCAAGCAGTGCGTCAAAGCAAATCCAAGAGTCTTCCCCAAGCCTCTCCTGTCAGGATGCCTGGCTGTTTTTTCTGAAGGGACTGAAAATGAGAGAAAAGTGCAATATGATGCAATATCCATTGTGCAGTGGCTTTTCAACTCAAAGCCAGTGCTAGTATTGCTTTCAGCAGATGATGAATGAATAAATTAAACCCTGAATGATATCTGAAGCTGTTTGCCATAGGAAGTTCCCCATCTTGCAGATCTCTCAAGGTATCTTGAAGTTATCAGCACACATCAGCTGGGCTCTGAATTGCAAATGGGGAAACAACACTGTTTTCTGCACGCTGATAGAGAGACATGCTACAGAATCACCCAACTTGGAAGTGTAATGAGGTCTTTTATGCATGGGGAATTTGCTGTCAGTGATAAATAAGAGTAAAAAAAAAACAAAAAAGAAGAAAAGGGCAATACATTAACCATAAATTATAAACCCATCCAAATTTATGCAGAATATGAGGTTCCAGAGACCTGGGTCACATTTTTAAGTGTTTGCTTTTTGTATATCCTTTAAGATTAGATACTTTTTAATAAGAGAGACTCTCCAAAACTGATTCTGGGCTGAGGGGGTTGTGGTGATCATTAGGTTTTTTCAGTGAAAATGTATTTTGGTTAACTGTAGCTTAGTTTAAGACTCTGTTTTAATCCTCTACATTGTCACTTCTAACCCAAGAGAAAGAGGTTTGCACAGGTTGCCTTAAATAATAAACTACACATAAATGAAGCAGCACAGTTTTGTGGTTTGATCAGGCCAAAGTAATCTGCTTCACTTCCCAAAGTTATGGGATAGATTGGCTGAATTGATACAAGGAGTGATACAGGATATTTGAACTCTTGTCAGTTATTTCATTCTGCTTTTTCCCAGCAGTAAAATGGATTTGTTCTGAAACCTGGAAAAGAAAGAAATAAACTTGGCAGACGTAGCCAGTTTATGATTTATTCTGAGTTTGTAGCCTGATCCAAAAGCCACTGAGGTCTACAGAAATCTTTTGGGGGATTTCAAAAGGAATCTCATCGGACTCTTGATTAATATGCTGGGGAATTGGGGGGCACATGTTTGGGGCCAAGGGAGTCTTGCAGATCTAATCCCTTTTTTTCCAGGGTTTGCATTTTCTTGGTGTACATCCTTTCATGCAAGTCTCTCAGTGTTCCCTGAACCATATGTATTTGGATTAAAATGTAATATGAGAAGTGCTAGGAAAAGCTGGAGTCAATTCCCATTTTATTGCAGGAAGGCCTTGAAATGATGTGAGGAGGGACAGTGTGTCTGACATCTGGGGCTGTGGGAATGTTCCTCAGCGGCTGCAGTGAAGATGGGGGTTTCTTGTCAGTCCTGTTTCCCTCGTGTCCAAACTCCCGTGCTCGTGTGCCAACTGAGAAAATCCGTGGGTGGAAAGGAAACGGGGGACGAAGGAGGAGAGGTTTGGATCGTGTGATCTCCTAGCACAAGCCTCACTGCGAGGGACGCTCAGCAGGCAGGCAGCTCATCTCAGGGTGGGGGTGGAACAGGGCAAGTCCCAAAGTCCTGTGCTCTGGGGCAGTTTGGATCTCAGTTTCATGAGGCAGTGTGTGTGACCTTAATCAAGCTGATTAACCTTGCTGAAGCATCTGGAAATGGAGATGAGAAATAATTGTAGCAGAATTTAGCATGCAGCATTTTTTAACTTCGCAGTTATCTGCAGTCTTTTCTAGATGGGAAAATTTCCAGATTTCTGTAGGATGGGAAAGGCCACTATGTAATGTATGGAAACTAAACAGGCTTTGCATCTTGATTTATTCCCAATCTTATTATTGTGTGACAGGATCAGTTATCTCTCAAGGGGTGGTATTAATTAATGTTTACAAAACACTTGCAGAACTTGGGGAAAAATGCATCACAGAACTGTGTTTTTACTTGAGCTATTTATTAGATGGCACCCTAGGTGTGAAACCCCCTCCTTGTAAACCACGACCAGGTTTGACTGTACATTGTGAGCTTTCAAACTCCTTTTGGAAGAGCTTGTCTTTTAAAACCTTATTATATTTTCCTTTTTCTTTTCTCCCCTAAAGTGGGAGGGAATCACAGATGATCTTTCACATGATTCTTCCAACACCCAGTCATTCATCAGCAGAGACTTAAAGATAATAAACTTTTTGTTTCAGGCAATTACTTAATCTCGACAAACTCCTGTGTTAAGCAGGGCTATTAACTGAGCAGGCCATAAATCAGCGTGTTGCCAGGTGGGTGAGTCTCCTGAACTGCAATCACTCTTAAGGACCTTCCAGAGACCCCTTACAGTCTTAAGCACCCTCATTACACAAGCAGCATGCTAACAAACAGCACTTTGCATGAGCTGCCCGGAGAATCTGCTGCAAACTGCACTGGGACCATTTTTAATACCAGTCGGAAAATTTTCATAGGAAGGCAGGATGATACATGGGAGTTATTAACCTGCACCAAAACCACAGCTGGGTAAAACAGATAACTTCCTCACCTCTCTCCTCATCAGACGTTCTGCTTAGCTAAGAGCAGCAGGCTGCCCTACGCCTGGTTAAAAGCCAGCTCGTGCAGTATCCGCTCAGTCTTTATCGGCTAGAACTGAGTTGGAGACTGGTGTCCTGAAGCATGAAAACTCCCAAAACTCTTCTTTGAAGGCTGCCTAGATGCTTATCACCTGGGTATAAGTGCAAGAAAGAAAAATACCCATCCCTGAAATTTTATCACGACTAGTAGAGAGCAGACATCTTTTCCTCCATTTCCAGTAAGAAGTTTGGTCAAAATGCACAGCAGACACTGCAAGGGTTTTTTCCAGGCTTGATCTGTTCAATTTTACAAATTATATAAACAGGCCTTTCATATGAAGGGGAAATTTTTCAAGCCATTGCCTATAGGAACAGTTTGATTTCAGTTTGTTTTAATGCCTGGAGGAGCATATGCATAAAGAAAGCAAACTGACTCCTGCGGTTTGGATTAGAGAGGCTTGAAATGCCAGCGCTGAATTTGAAGCACAGCCTTGTCCTGAAAGATTGAGCAAGTCTTTGTGGCACGAGGCAGTACAGGTGTCCCCACCATGGCAGCAGGCAGCCCTGCAGTGGCAGAGACCATTCAGGTAGGTCTGTTCTCAGGGCGGGCTGGCATGCCCTTTCTTGTTGGCATTGGCACTTGAGCTTTCACAGGATTTAGGCATCTGCTTGGGAGTTTTTCTTCTGTAAGGCAGCTTTCCAGCTCCTGCAAGTTGTGTTGGCTGGTTGAGCAGACAGCTTGTAGTGTGCTACCTGATGGATTTGGGGAAGCGTATCTAGCTAGCAATGGCCAGGCAGCCCCACTATTTCATATATGTTGAAGCAGCCATGCCCACCAGGACCAGCACCTGGAAGCTGGGCAGTGAGCATCAGCTGCTGAGAAGGGGTATGTTATTTTTCATTGATGTACTCCTCAGGCCAGTCAGCCCTGCAGTCACAGAAAAACATCCTGGCCACCATAATGGGGTGTGCTGTGCTGTGGGGACAAGTGGCCAAGGGAGGTCAGGGCTAATGCTTTCAGTGGCAGCCTGGGCTGGAAGTGGCTGCTGAACAGCAGCCTACGGGCTTTTGCTTTTTCTTCACCATCGATCTCATGGTAAACTGGTTCAGGGAGCTGATCCAGCCAAAACCCTGTGCAATAAAATTTTAGGTGATTATTTTCCAACTGGATGAACTCCCTGAGCTGGCTCAGTGTGTGATTGAGTGAGTGCCAGTGCCACCTCAGGGGAGGGGTGTGAATGCGTGGACGGGGCTGTGAAGGCTAAAAGACATACCCATCTGTAGATCCGCGCCTAGAAATGCAGCTTGGGATGAAACTCCTCAATAAGGGTTTATTTGCATGAGTGGAAGGTGCACGGTCAGGGCTCTGCTAGATTTGCTGCTCAGATGAGTGTGGTCCAGAAGGTGCTGGGTGATAGCTGATGTGTTCTCCCTCCATCTTCATTCACTGCCTTGCCCTTTGGTACTCCACCAGTCTTGTGCTTTCCAGTCTGAGGTTGCTTAGGTTCCCTGTCCCTCCACATCTCGCCAACAGAGATCCTGGGCTTGGTCAGGTCGGAGGCAGCTGAGGGCAGCAGTGTTGTCTGGTGCTCCTGCTGCCTCCTGATCATAAATGCCAGTTAGTGCTGTCTCCCATAATGCCTTAATCTAATGGCAATATAGAATTTAGCCTTGTATTATAGGTGAGCTGAAGCAGTTGCACTTCAGGGAGCCAAGGAAAACTCCTTTGGAAGTTTAGAAGGAAAACTGCTCAGATGTAAAATCAAGCTCCAAGAACACCTGAGCCATATTGAACTACGTGCTCAGGTAACTATGGACTCAGGCTCTGGTTCTCTCTCTCCCCAGAGTCACTACCACAGGAGGCAGGACTGCTGTCAGGGCCACATTTGCACAGGCATCAAATGCATTTCTCTCTCCTTTGGATACCCAGAAAAAGAAACTTGTTGAGGACTTTGGGGACTCTCACAGCCAGGTATCAGGGACCATGGGAGAAAGGCAGGGGATATTGGGGAATACTCCAGGCAGTCAGCTGAGGTTCACACACTTCCGTTTTCACCAGCTGGCTTGAAGTGAGGTGAGTTCCATTGTGAAATGAGCTTTAGTGTGAAGCAGGCAAGGTTTGTCATTCCTTGGCCTCGTCCCAGAGAAGTCAGGGGCAAATCCTCTTGGCCCACTTTTTTTGGAAGTTGCTGGATCCGCTGGAGGTGCAGGCTGAATCCTACTGGCTTCCCAGGGAGCAGGATGATAACAACTTGTGGAAAATGTCTATCCTTATAAGTTTTCGTAGAAGTTTTTGACAAACTGATTTTTCTCCTACTGCCCATCCAGGCAGGCACAAGCTGAACCACCATCTGGTCTGCCCCACCTCCCTGCCTGCCCCTCGCGTGCCGGGATTTCTTCCTTCCCAGTTGGGATTTCTTTTTCTTTTTCTTCTTTCCATTCTCTGGCAGCAGCTGTTGGGAGAACAAGCCCCAAAACCCATCTGGTCCTTCGAGCTTATCAGGCTGTGTCTTTTCTCAACAAAGCATTAGTGGCCGCGCTTTTATACAAGAGTTACATCACATAACAGCAACTTGCTTGAAAAGCAAACTGCTTTTTATTTGCTTGTGCTGCCTTTCTCCCTTTAGAATTGCAGCCACAGCCGAACCACAATGTAGCCTCAGATCTGAGTCAGTCTAGAGGGCTGCTTTTCTCTTTCTCTGCTTCTGTTCTTTCTTTTTCTTCCCCACTTTTTTTTTTTTTCCCTCCTCTACTTTCTGGAGGAGTTGGCACAATCCTGTGTTATTAGGACATAAGCTAGCTTGTTCTAGTGGAATTTCCTGTCTGATTTTAATTTCCCCCTCATTTTTTTTTCTCCCCTCAAAGTGAGACAGAAAAGCTTTTTAATTGCACTGCCGTAGGTTGGCCTTTTGGGATATTATTATTCTTATTAAGTACTTCCTGTTGGGAGGTGGCACATGAGTAGAAATAACAAGGATCTCAGTGCAGTCAGGGCTTGTGGCCTCTTTGTTTGTTAATAACTGTCAGATTGGCAGCGTCGTCAAAAAACATCTTGGCCTGACAGCCTGGCAATTAAGTGATTTTCAAGACTCTCAGCATTTGCAGCTCACCTGTGGAATTAATAAGCTGCATTAGGCCTTTCCTTTTGGGTTTCTTTTCTGCCATTCAGTGGTCATATCACCTTACCTAGCTAATACAAAGCTAGCACTAGTGGGAAAGTCTCACTCTGGAAATGCTCAGCATGGATGTAGAAACTCCTGATCAGGTGTGGTACATTCCAGGTGGGATTGGCATCCTGCTACTTCTGCAGCAGCGATGTGTGACTGGAGCGGGTTTCCTTTGCAATGGAAATGTGCACTGCTGCTGTTTCAGGTTTCATTTTGTCACAAAGAATTCAGTGCTTATTTAGCAGAGAAAGGAAATTTTGATTTCTTTTTAATTTTCCAGGAAGCACAAATGCTCAGCAGTCCCTTTCAAATCTATTTCAGCAGATATTGTTGAAATAAAGTCAAGGCATTTCAACTTCATCACTTCCATGTTCTCGTAGTCTAAAATATAATAGATCTTAAACCATCTTAATCTCTTCTGTGCTGCTTCTTACGGAAGGTGCAGGTACCTGTAAAACATTAACTGATGAAAAACTCTTCTGCATTAAAGCTTCTCCCAGCTATTTGGGATTGAAGAAAGTGGCTGGTGGCAGCAAAGCTGATCAAGGGACTTTTCTAATTACTGCTCCTAAAAAAGCCATCAGAGATTTCGTGGTAGGACACCCCACTTTGGGGACTTCCTTGTGCTTGTGGGGTTCCTCCTGGCTGCAGGAGAACTCTGCTTTCATCTTATTTACTCTTCTCAGAGGTATAAAGAAATAATGGTTTGTCCCCCTAAGGCTGCCACTTATCAGTAACCTGAAGACACCAGAATTCTTGTAGAATAATAGATAATGCATTGCCTTCATGCACAAATGCTCATCTGAATGTTTGAAAATACTTCTATAGACCTGAATATATTCATCCCCACACACCATTTTGAAATTTTCAAAGGTTTTGGGTATCCAAAATCCAGGACTTCCCATGTCAGCAGGCTTCAGAAAATTCCTGCTTTCTCACCAAGAAGTGAAAAGCCCCGTTTTTGGTCACACAAGAAGGGTGCTGCAAAGCCAGCTGCTGCATGGCAGCATGTTGAAGAGATTCCTGGGGTCCTCATGTCCCTGCCAGCAGCAGCTGTCCCTGCTCCTTTGGTGGATGAGACAGAAAAGTCCCTCATGCTGAGTTTCGGCGATGGTAGACAGCAATGAAGGAATTTCAGGGTTTGATTTTTTTAACGACAATTCTGTGTTCTTATAGAAAATGTCAATGAACTCTTCAATTTTTAATCTAAATTTTCCATGTAGAGGGAAAGGCCATTTTTAGCCTCCCTGTAATTGTTCCATCTCTTTTGCCCAGGAGAAAGACTGACAGTTTTAATGCCCTTACCAAAGGTCAGGCAGTGCATGGGAGAGAGCTGAGTGGAGCTGCCAGGAACTTCAGGATGGGTTAGACATTGAGCTGAACAAGAATATCCTACTCCCATTAGGGCCTGAGTTCATTTAAGTGCGCTGTCTTCTTCTTGGGGTGGGGAGGAAATTTATGGGCAAATTCCTTCAGTGTTGCCTCGAGTTGGCCACGGGGCTGCGGGGGGGAGCTCGCTGATCTAATCTGGCCCCATGGCAGCTGCAAGAGCCAGCTCGCCCGGCAGCCCCTGCCCGCCTGCCCGGCTGCGGGCCAGCCCGCGGCTCTGAAACTGCCGGTGGCTGCACGGCCACCAGAGCCGTGTTTGTGCTTGCCATGTGCCAGCAGTGCCCGTGCCCCAGGCAGCGGCTGGGTAAGGGCACCCCTCAGCATCTTCAAGTGAGGTTTTTTTTTCTTTTGTTCTTCCACCTGAGCTGAAGCAGTAGAATAAACTTTGTAAGAGGATAAGTTCCTCTGGGCCATCCCCAAGAGGATGGTTGGTTATTGTGATTGCATCCGAGGCAGTTTCCTCTGGGATGGTGGAGAGGGACATCCTGCCATTTGCAGTGTCTGAGGGGGATGTTTGCTATCTTTCACGGATTTAATAATGGCATTTATTACGCAGGTAACCCCAGGAATGGGCTTTATTCTGTGTCCGGTAAGTGTACACATGTGCACGCCAAGTCTGTGTCCCTGCAGGGAGCTGAGCAGGGAACCCAGTGGCTCCTGGGTGTGTCTGTGGTAGTGAGGTGCCTGCAGGGGCTCCAGCAGTACTGAAGTGGAGAGACAAGCCTTACCCTCTGCTCCTCACTGCACCTCAACTTCTCTGAGTGTGAAGTCACACTGACTGTCCTGCAGGTGCTTTGAGATGTCAGTAAAATAATTCTTTTCAAGGCATTATTTGTTGTGATTTTATAGCTGAAGGGCAATGTGGTTTTTATTATTTCTTGTTTACTTTTCACATATCTGCATCCCAGCAAGGCCCCTTCTCCTTCTAACTCTCCTACAGGGTATTTACCATTACTTGAGCTGTTTGCCCAACGGATGTTAGTTGTGGGATCTTTATTTCTTATATCTTATCTGGATGGGATGCTGTACCCGACCCACTGTTAAACTAAGCATGTTGTCTTCTCCAACATCCTGACATGCATTGTCTGAAAAACATATTTTTGTAAATCAGGCTTACCACCATCTTTCTCCATTAGTTTTGTTATAAGAAGAGAAAACTTGTTCTGCATCCCTTTGGGTGACAACAGCTGGCTGGATATATTTCAGAATGGTCTGTAGTGCCTGGGGCAGGAGAGAGGTCTCCCCAGGTGAGCTGGTGGGGGCCTGCCTCCCACTTCTCCTTGCTATAATGTTCCCAGTGGGCCAAAATGAATATTTCCTATTATTCTTTTTGTGTAGTTCCTCTTTTATTTTTGTCAAAGCCATTGAGCAGGTAATAAAACAACAGAATAATTAACCAGTAATAATTGAAGTATGCTGTATGGAAACCAAACCAAATGCTAACAAGCCAAACAAAAGGAAAGTAGGCATGGTGCAGCCCTGTTTATAGGGCTGTCTGCTGGAATCATTATAGACGTTGATATAATAATACTGAGCACTTAATTACCACATAATTTTTAAAGTGCTGTATAAACATTAACCAAGTCTCTGAGGTAGGGAGGTATTATTATCTCCGTTTTAGAGAAGGGAAATTCTGACAAAGCGAGGTTAGTCAGTAATTTAGTGTCGTGAAGACAGGCAGCTGATGGGGTGGGACTAGGGGTTGCAGCTCCTTCCACAGTTTTGGAGACAGAAAGAGAGCTGCTGAAGCACCTCGGATGGTTTTTTGTGAAATGCATGGTGCTGCCTTTCAGGGAAGGGACACACTTGCCCAGACACCTCTCTATGCTTAGAAAATTCTCAGACTGGTGTAATTAGCCATTGCATAAGTATCCCTTTTTGAGGGAGGCACACAGTGTATTTTGCAAATTAGCTAAACAACATTAACGTGAATCTCTCAAAGGGGCACTAAGAGGCAGCCACTGTAGCCCTGTGTGTCTGTTCCTGCTCCTTCCCATATTGATCTGAGTGGTGGTTCTGGGAATGTCTGTCCCTGCAAAGCCCTTAATATTCTGCATGGTGGTATATGACTTCATCCGAGGAGAATCCCACAGACGCATCAGCGTGATCTGCTCTGTCATGTTTCTGTGACCCAATTTTCCCCGTTCTTTGTCTCAGACCTTCCCTGACCCCAGGCCTATTATCCCTTCCAATAATTCACCCAGACCATTATTAATGGTGCATTAACTTTGGCTGCGCTTTCAGTGAAGATGTTTTTCTTGTGCTCATTCATTCGCTCAGCTCACTTAAACAGCTAGATCATTATTCTGGGGACGTCACACAAACACAAAAACATCTCCCTTGCTGACACCTACAGTCCTGCAGCGTTTTGCCAGAGGGGCGGCCATCCAAATACAACAGTGAAACGCCCAGGAGGGACTATCAAAGGCAGTCAAGTAGCCACACACAGACTCAGTCACTGGGGGCCGGGTTTGCCTCCCTTGCTTGCACACTGAGACTGTCCAGGGATGCTCAGAACCCACCAACTTTAGAACTCTGATGTGAGGAAAATCACCACAGGAAAGCTGAGGAACAAAGCATGAGCCTGTCGGCTGTTTCACAGCCTCTGTGCTTGTTGGATGCCAAGATACATCTCTTTAAATATATACTGTGGATGAGTAAAATCGGGATGTTAAAAAGTGTAACAGAAAAATGAATGCTGCCTAAGATTTCTTTCTCACTTGATGCTTTGGGCTTCCCTGGGAGATTACTGAGTGAAAAACACTTCATGTTGTTGGGAGAAAATGTGGGCAGCAAGAAGGGTCTTTGCAGATATCCGTTGTTTTACTGTTATCTTGTTTGAAGAAGCTGGACCTGGGAGAAGAAATAAGAAGCAAAAGTTGTTGTAAGCTGCTGTGTCACACCAGGCATATCCCACCTTCCCCAGTAAGAGGGATTTGGCCTCTGACAGCACGGCTCAGTTCACCCATGGAAGTACTGGTGAAATCTCATGAGCATCCTCTGGGACATCTCTTTCTCATTTTTTCTGTCAGTTGTTTGTGCACAGCTGCTAATGACAGTGCGGTGACAGGAGAGCGTGAGCTGGTGTCTAGAAAAGTTTTTTTGCCCACTAACAAATTAATTCAGTAGCCCAGGGCTCTGAAGCCTTCTAGAGATAAAGTTGATAAAGTTGCAGTTTCTGCCTGCTGTGATTGAGGTTCATTGGTATCCTGCTCTTGTTTGACTGTGTAGACTTGTGCAAGTTATTTTACATTAGCCCGCTTCAGCTCCTCTCCTGTTAAAAAACAGGACTGTGTTTCAAATGCAGGTTTTCTTCCCTTCCTAAAGAGAGGTGAAGCTCTGTTAGTCTTTGCAAGGGAGCTTGTGATCTCTTTATGAAAGCTGTCTCCCATGCATCACTGACTCCATAGGAAATCAAACCAAAAGACACCTCAAGAAATCAGAATCTCTGTTTCCTTTTTTATAAGATGTTAATTTTTATGGGGTCTTTTTTGCAGATTTGTTGAGAAAACCACGACAAGTACTGAATTATCCAGTGACATTTTACTTTTTTTCCCTCAACAAATGACTTTCACTGTTGATTGCAAAATACTTATGCACTATTTCTGATGGCAAAGAAGCCTACTTACATGCTGGACTGCTTGTTCCCCCAGGAGATTGTTGTACACCCCTAGGAAAGCTTTATATTTTTTGGCCCACATGGTGGACTGCACAACTCACATGTGCTTCACATAAAGCAGGGGGAGCCCAGTACATTCTCTGTGATACCATGGGAGTTGTGGGGGGCTTCTGAGAGTGTCTTCCCAGCCAGTCTTGCTGTAGCACCCCAGTTGCAAGTGGCAACTTCTTTAAGTCCTTTCCCGAGGGCTTTCTGAATTGTTTTAGTCAAAGCAAACTGCAAATAAAACCCACTTCAGGGCCGTGGGGTCTGATTTCTTTCCTTCTTTATTTTTCCCCCATCAAACGTGTAAGCTGAAGTATTTGGAATAGAAAAAGCTTGCTAGACCCTTCCTAATTCTCACCTTTGAGCTCAAAAAAGGTGCTGCTCTGAGTGATGTCAAAACAGCTCCTTTGCTCGCAATGCAAACCCATCCAGGCAGTCTGTGTTTCTCCTGAAGCACAGGTTTATCTGTAGAGATAATCAAAAGCCTGCATCATCCTCAAATAAGGGCTGTTTCTGATGCCCCCCTCCCTGATTCCTGGGTTTTTCAGCAAAGGGACATCCCCTTTAAACCTGCATTTCTGCCTCCTATCTTTCCTCTTTGAAGCCAGAGGGTTGGCGGGCCTTTGAATAGACAAGGATGAGAACACAGCAGTGGGAGGTCCGTGTCTTGCTCGTAAACCTTGGCCAGAAAATCGGCTCCGACAAGCGGGGACAGGTAGCAGCGTCTTCGCCCGTATCAAGCGGCGCGGCGGAGCAGGCGCGTTCCCGGCGGAGCAGGCGCGTTCCCGGCGGAGCAGGCGCGTTCCCGCGGACCCGCGGCGAGGCGGGGCCCCGGGCGCGCCGTGCGGTGCTCGGCCGCCCCGCTTCAGCCCGGGAGCAGCGAGCCCCGGCTTGGCGCACAGCTGTGTCGTTCCTGAGCAAAGCACGCTGTTCTCTCATTGTCCCTGCCCCCTGGGTGCTGCTTTTGATGTGTTCTTCGGCTTTCTCTTCCTTCAGCAGGGACCAGAGAAAGTGTTTAGCTGTGGTTCCAGTGCTTGGGGACTTCTGGAGGTGCTTTGTCATGCCTTTGCACCTCAAAGTATTGTACTGCGTGGCTTGGTACGGCCCTGCCTTTTCCTGAGGAAAAGCTTTCCCCGGGCCTCCTACTAAAATCTCCTTCCCTCTTGTGTAAAGCAATCATCATTAGCTCTAATTGGGCAGCTCTGGGGTTAAATCTACAAAGATTGCATGGGTTTGGTAAATCCTCTGCCACTGCAAAGCAGATAATGCTAAACAAAAGATTGCCTTGATTAGATTAAAGTTGGCAAATTCATTGCCCTAATCATCATATTGCCCTTCCCGTGGCTATTCAGGAATACATCACCGTAACTTACTTGAAGTAATTGAATATAATTGTCTTTTTAACTCGTATGTGTAAAACATCCATCTTTGTTAACAGCGTGTGTTGCTGTCCTGCTGCCAGCTCACAGTCCTCTTCTGGAGGGGTGGGAACAAGAAGCAGAGCCAGGCTGACATTTATGAATTGGTAGTTGATTGCCTATAAAACCATTCATTATTTCTGACCGAGCACCTGGAAGAGAATAAAAATGAACAGCACCAGCCACTGGAGCCCGTAGGCTTGGCTGGTGCTCCCAGGCAGGGAAGCAGAGGGGAAGTCATGAAGGGGAATATTGCAAAGGGATGTCAAAACACCAGCCCTTGCCCTTAGTGGCAGCAAAGGAGAGGGCACACGGTGGGGTTGGAATTGGGGGTGTGAAACAGATACCCAAGGCAGAGGCATTGCTGAGCTTCCCTTGGGCCAAACAGATTGAAATGCTAAAAACAAGCCAAGAGTGTAGTGGGAAGGAGGAAGTTCATGGAAATTTTTCTCCTATTAATAATCAGAGGTGTGAGGAGGGAGAAATTCTCTTCAGATGTCAATTTTATACCAACAGCTAGGAAAGGAGGCCAGGCAGCAAACAGCCCGTGTTTTCTATTTCCCAGCTCTCCTGAGTGACAAGGAGAGACTCTTTTAGCACAGAAATTTCCAGTATTATCTCAGCAATCAATCATGTAGAAATACGTGGGTACAAAATAAAACATAGCTGGCCTGGCTTTTAAGGTATTCAGTTTGACCTGTTTTTAGTAGTTTTATCATTATTAATAAATTAAATTGCCCTAATGGACAGGCCAAAGGATTAGGGCGACTCTCCACTTCATTAAAACTCAGCTGCAATGACCAATACAGTTTCAGCCCAGGTCAGCTCTCACTTTCCTGCACTCTGGGGATTAACTCAGCACCAGACCTGTCCATTAGAGGCAGAGTGACCACCCTGTTTTGGGAGGTTGCTTATCTTCACCTATAGGGATGCCACCAGCAGCACTTTGGGTTGATCCCAGGACCACAGAAGTTTTCTTGCTGCTTTTGGTTTATTTGTACAGCATAAATCTGGGGTGAGCACTGCAGGAAGCCCAGCCTAGGGGCTCAGACTGGAAGAGATGTTTGTGTTGTCTGTTACTGGATGTCTGTGCAGGGACAGTTGATTTTGTGACCGTGCTTTGTATGTGATGATGTAAAAGCTTGACTCCCTCTGGTCCCCACAGCAGCAGTGGGTTATGGTGGCATCTGTGGCCAGGGAACAGCAATGTCCCCAGGGAGAAGGACAGCAGCTGTAGGTCTCTGCCAGCCTAGGCTGGAGTTTGAGCTGAGGATGGTTTGGGGAGACCAAAGGCTTTTACTGTGTTGTGTGAGCAGGGGATGGGGTGTGACAGCTAAACTCTGGTGTATTTTTGATCTGGAAAAACACTGGTCGCCTCTTAAAATGAAGATGCCCTGCAAGTGTCCTTATGTAACAGATCGTCCCTACCCAGGGCAGTTAAGGGTGAATCTGCTTCCTGCAAAAGCAAATCCTGAAGGATCCAAGTTCATTCTCTCCCTGAGCTGCTTCTGGGAGAGGAGGGGGGCAGAAGCGGGGGAGGCGGTTAACAGTTACTCTACTGTGTCCTGACATTAGGCGAGCTGCAAAAATGCTCCCAGTGTATCAGGTAGTGTGAGGTGCCAGCCCTTTGCTGGAGCACGGAGAGCAAGTCTGCTGCAGAGCCTTAAATACTTTCCACCCCGGCTACCTTAGCTTAACGCCTTTCAGCAGAGTTGGCAGGAGGGTTGTTTTTGTGTAGTCTCTCACCTCTCCCAGCAGCCTGGCTGACGCGCCTGTGCCGCGCCGTGCTCAGGGATTGAGCGCTGCAATGGGAGTAGGAGCCACAGATCCTCTTGCTGATATGCCGGGAGAGACGTATATGAGGATTACAGGCAGGCTTTGCACGACGGACCCGAGCGGAGCGCAGCCCCACCGGACAGAATCGGCGTAGCTCTGGTGCAGCTGGAGTCACAGATGCAAAAGGCTGAATTTTAAGTCTTTTGTAGAAAAAGAGTTTGGCATTTCTGAAGTTTGCTGTGCGACAGCGAGAGACTTGGCCCAAGCCTTGACGCTTTGGTTTTGGATGGTGATTCCCCAGTCTCCAGAGAGATGGTACCTGTCGCGGAGGCAAGTCACAGTGAAATACCAAGCGCAAGCTGGGTTTGAATTGCTCACTTAGGAGGTCGGGTTTGTTTTATTTTTTGTCTCCAGTTAGACTGAAAGGCCAAGAGGCTGGAGAAAGAATGGTGAAACCTGCGACAATATTAAGTAGTCTTTAACGAAGAACTTCTGACTGTTTGTAAGGGCAGAGCAAGACCAGCCTTTTATCTTTAAGCTGGTCGCTGCCGCAAATGCAGAGGGGCATCTTTACGGATGCGCGGAGCCCTGTCAGAGGGTGATTGTACGGGATCGCTAGCGCGGCTGTGCGGTATCGCTGTCGAGCCTCTGCTAATTCTATTTCTTTAGCTTCTGTAATTTTAGCAGGAAAGGCCCAGGCGGCCAGGCAGCATTGTCGGGGGTGGTGAGGAGAAATAACCTGATGAATTTTCCATCAGCTCAACTCACTCAGATATTCTCGCCGTTAACTTTTGGGGTCAATAATAAATATTAAAACCTGTAGATTTAATAAGTCAATGTAGGTGTTCGCTGCCTTTTGAGACCACTTTATCTTTCCATCAAAGATGAAACAAGCTTCTCAAATGAATAAAAAATAGGGCCTCAAGTGATTACAAGTGAGAGCAATTTGAGCTCCTCTCTCAGAACCTGGCAGTAGGCACTTCTGAGCCTCTTCTGACTGCCTAGACATTCTGCTTCAGCGCTGCACTTGCTGTTATATTTTTAGGTAAATATTTCCAACTTGTGTGTACAGACCTTCAGGAACAGTGTTTGCTGCCACTCCAGGCTTGAGGGACGATGCAGGTCTGGATCCCACCAGGCTCTGTTGAGTCTGATTTGCGTTGCAAGTCTAGTTTTCCTTGGTGCTTGCTATAATCTCCTCAAGTTCAAAGAGCGCTTAGCTGCTTGTCTTTGTCAAAAACCCTGTTGGAGATCTTTTATGTCGAAGATGTAGGATTTTTCCGCATGACTTTGATTATTTATTCATTCCACTTCTCTGGTGTATGATAGCGCTGATATCATGAAGACCCCTTGTCTTGCACTGCTCTTGCTCTGAAATTCATGGAGATTTAGTGCCTTTGAAATTGTTTTAAAAGGGAAGGAAAAGTTTTTGAAGTCCCTTTTTTTTTCTTCTATTCCCCATAACAGTGCCGCAGCACATTTTTCCGGCCTTCCACGCTCCTT
Source organism: Tichodroma muraria (assembly GCA_013390105.1). Lineage (NCBI taxonomy): Eukaryota > Metazoa > Chordata > Aves > Passeriformes > Sittidae > Tichodroma > Tichodroma muraria. Next base: position 153,453 of record WAAG01085906.1, on the reverse strand, counting down.
TGCCAATTGACATGCGCCACCAGGAAGGACGATACCATTACGAACCTCACTCTATCCACGCTATCCACGGGTAAGTCTTACACCTCCACTCCCGTGCCTTGCTAAAATGCCAGCCACCTGCAGCATTCCGAATCCCACTGCTAAAGTCCCTGGGACTCACTGCCCTTCTGGCAAGCTGGCCCTACTGGCCACCCTCCACCTCATTGTCCCCATGCAATGACAATGCTGACCTGCCTGGCAGGAGGGCTTTACAGCTCTGTTAAGCCTATAGAAGTGCCCTATAGCAGCAGGATGGGAGTATTGGGCTTCTTTGTCATTATTCAGCTCAGGTCCCGGGAACAGGCTTGAATTGTGTTTTTGCACGCGCCGTGTTTCTCACATCGTGCCTTGCTGGGTCATTTCTGTCACCATCTTGGCAAAGGCCCAGCACTGCTCCTTCTCTTCGGGGACCTTGCGTACCATTCCTCCCTGCCTGCCAGTTGTGGGGACAGTGGCAAGAGGCTGCCGGGAATGCCGTAATTCAGTTTGGTTTCACTGGGCAATAGCCCAAGTGGGCTGGTGGCATTTTCTAAAAGCAGTAATAAGTCAGGTATTCATGGTCCATGTCCACCCTGGAGGGGCAGGACTCTGGGTTTTGGTGGTGACCTTCTCATGAAAGCCTCCTCTGCCTGAGGCAGCTGATGGACAGCAAGCACAGAGACCAGTCAGGGGCTGGGAGCCCACCTGAGAGGTGGGTTTGTGGTTGATCTCCTCATCCAGGACATGACAGCTCAATATTTCTTGATGTCTTGATGTAGATGTTTACAGAGGTATGTTTTCACCTCCTGTAAGCTTTGATCAGGCAAGGAAAGTGGAGCCAGCAGAAATGTGTAGAGGTTCTAGTGACCGTGGGGCTGGAAGTATTTCTTCTAGTCCCTGACATGCACCTTTCCCATGAGAGGTGAGGAGCAGCGTGATGCGGTTGGCAGGTCCACGGCCATCCCAAAATCCTCCAACCCACAGCTGTTACACAGGGCTCAGACTTCGGCTGAAGGACGGGTCCCAGAGCACTCGGTGTAGAGGAACCACTGAGGGCCAGAATAATTTTGCAAGAAGAACAAGGAAAGAACAACTAGGGCTCATCACTTGAAAAACTGTTATTTGATCCCCTGAAGTTCTGTTGCAGTCTTGCTGTCTGGACAGGGGTTGTGCTCACCCAGCTTTGCAGTGGCTGTTTGTGGAACTGTGCTGCTTCTGGACAGGTGTGAGCAGGGGAAGAGACCCTGGGAAGCAAGTAATGCAGACAGCAGCAGCCAGATCTGTGGAGCCCCACTGCTACCACAGCTTTATTCTGCTTCCAAAATACTGCAAGAAATAAATGATAGGGCATTCCCCTGGATCCTACCAGAAGACAAGTCATTGTCTTTTTGGCTGACAGTCAGTTTGACTGGATGTTTAAAGGGGCAGAGCAGCTTCTTCCATGCTGTCTGCAAAGGGGAAATGACAAAGCAGGCTGCTAACATGGGAACTGGGGGGGGGGATTAGGGAGACTGCATGAAATAGTTCTGGTCTTTCATGCAAAAATTGTAGGAAAAAAGAATAATAACTTGCTGGGAGATAGTTAATAAGCTGGAGCTCTGGCTAATAAAGCACGTACGGAAGAGAGTGATATCCAAAAGAGTGGTTAGAAAAGAGGCTGGCAAGTGTTCTAATGTTTGTCACAGGTTATTTGTGTGCCCCACTCAGTGCACCCCTTCACTGCATATACCCTGGGGCTCCACAGCAGTTTCTGTGGTGGGGTCATGAGGCACGGTCTTCTACAAAATGCAGCTGAGAGCTCGCCAGTGATGCTATATACCTATGAATCCCCAGTAACACCAGTATTTTTTCATATTGGTGTTGTCCAGCTGATCAACCCTGGCCAAGTGTACGGTGCTGGCAGATCAGGTTTCAGTTCATCTGCACCAATATTAATAATCTACTGTGTTAGCAGTTACCACGTTTGTTTCTCAGTGGACTAAGCGTGTCCTGCTTTGTATTCGGATAGAGTTGTTGGCAAATACCTGTTGCATTTCTTCTTTGGGATTCCTCTCGTTCCCAGCAGCTCCTCTCACAAAACCAGCTTGCGAGGTACTGGAGAGAAAACTTGGTTGTGGGTCTTAAAGAGGAAACACAGTCCTCTTTGAAACTACCTGGGCACTACACTGAAAGGTGCCTTTGTGGCCGGAGAAGCACCAAAGCTGAGCAGCCAAGTGCTTCTTGGCTGTGGCAATTTTTTAGGGTTGAGGGGATGCCACTTCCATTTGGCTATTTGTCAAGTACCCTGCACTGTGGCACAACCACGTTGGGAAAATTCTTTGCAGGTGTGGTCTCTCAATCATTTTTCCTCTTCAAATTTTACCTGCAAACACCTTAAAATTATGTCTTGCCCTTTCCTTCTCTTTTTTTTTTTTTTAATTCTGCTTCTCATTTGCCTTTCTTTGCTCCCCTTCAGTCTCTGCTCTGAAGGTTACAACGTAGCACTCACCCTCCTTACTGGAGGATATCCAGAGTGAAATCTTCCAGACATGGTTGTAGACGTGGGCTAGAATGTACTTGGTGGTTGCATGGCTCTTGTTCAATACACTGGATGGACTCTGTGGGCACAGATGAGCTTCTAGAAGTTTGTGCTCTGCCCTGGTGGTGCAGAAATAAATGCTTCTTGTTTCAAAAGTAAACAACCCGTAAAAAAAACCTCAAGGGCATGTGCATATTTTCACTCTAGAAAATTATGGCAAATGTTTGGAAGAAAAATTGCGTCACTGAGTTTTGGCTTTGTGATTAATGTGATCGGTGCCTGACAGAGAGTCCCCAATTCATCAAGTCTATATTCTACCTGTCTGCTGTCTTGACGGTACCAAATTTATCTAATTATGTGAGCATTGCACGGCAAATTAAGTGCAGTCTCATTTGTTGCTAACTATGGGGTCTTATTATCTGCCTGCTGTATTATGTCAAAGGTTTGTTTCCCGATTGCTTGATGTGACCTGGCAGTGCATTCCCCTTCATCACTGCTTGCATTTGGCCTAATGGGAACATACGTTATTTTATCTCAACTGGAGAGAACTCATCTGCAAGGCTCTCTTGAGCAGAACCACCTGTGGGTCCCTTTGCTTGGGAACATAGCTGGGACTGTGAAAAACTTGAGTAAAAAAGGGCCCTGTGCCTAGACGGGCCTGAAAGACTTGCTGCGTTTCTCCTCAATGTTGTCTTTCCTTGTGTTTCAGTGATTTTCTTGTTAAGCAGCGTGACAAATAATTTTCAGGACTTGAGTCTGTCAATGAGGATTTATTATATATGTCCAGAAGCAGATATATTGGGATTTCCTTGAAGTCTACTTTTAGAGATTGTTTTGGTGTTTCTCCAGTCATTAGGACAACACACTTTTCTGTACAACCACTGTTGATTTTACTTATTTGGTGGTGAATTTTTTGGACATCTTTAATATTTGGACTTTTTTTTCTTGGCATTAACAACAATTTGACAGAATCGTGGTGCTTGCTTGGCTTGTCTAGAAAAATAAAGTAGCTCGTTCAGATGATCCTTAAGCTCTGTGCAGTGCAAACCAACAGGAATATTGTAGGTTCAAGATATTGGCCTGGATTGCAATGATTGTGTGCATATGGTAATACGGAGGATAGAGGGAGAGGCAAGATTGGAGTCCAGTGGACACTGTAAAGGATGCAGTGCAGAATGGGGTGAAACTGAATATGGGATGAAATCTATTCCAGGAATGTAGAACTAGAGCAGAATGAATAAAAGAAGTCGTATTGGTGCATATAAATTATATAAGCCAACACTTCCACAGCATAACATTCATTTAACAGTAAGTAATACTACAATACTCGAAGGCTAAGAAAAGACAGAAAAATAAATTTGGAGGTTCTGCATTATTCTGGAAATACAGGATCAAATTACAGAGCCACATACTGTTTTTCTCTGTGATCCTCTCTTCCAGAGCACAGGATGGCCCAGGCTCTGTAGAATAGCAGTGGTGGGTCTTACATGCATTTTCTGCATGCAGCTTTTATTGATTTGTCAGAATTTCACTCTTTGCTGTTGGTTGTAGGTCAGCACTATTTGAGCGAAAGTCATCGGCCAGGTGTGTGCAGGCTCAAAGCTGAACCAGAGAAATTCACTTCATAAGTTAGTACAGGTCCCTTTCTAAAAAAAGGGGTATTTTATATTTTAGTGAACTTCTTCACAAAAACCTAATCCACTGGGGCCTGGTCTCTGCTTTAAACTAAGGGGACAGCATCAGCTTTGCAAAACCAAGTCCTTGACTCCAGGGGAAAGTTGCTGGCAGATATGGGAGGTGATTACACGCTTACCTTTTATTTATTAGTATTTTTTAAATCACAACAAAAAATAACTAAAAACTCCTTAGCTCAGCTTAAAAGTCTCTGCCAGTGCAAGAGCCTTCGGGGCTAACCCTAGTGAACAGCATGCCTAGGCTTGACTCAGCAAGAAGCTTTTTAACAGTAGCTCCTAAACTGTGGTTGAAACCCATCAGGCATTATGCACTGTAAAAAACAAAAGCAGCCTTGTTTTTCTACCAACATCCTGGTGGTGTTTTAGGATGCAGTTCTGACATTATTTATTCACAAAGTATTGTTGCTCTTCTGTCTACACATAAAAATAGTAAAAAAAAACAAAAACACCCAAACCCTGAGCTGATAATCACAAATTTCATGTTTTCCATTAGGACTGAATTGTCCCAAAGACCTAAACATGGAGATTACTCCATCTCCATGATAATGTGGAGTTGCCCTTAATTTCCCTCTGGTAGGGATTTTATCTCATTTAATCAAGGATATTCCTCCATTTCCCTGAAATCTTAATATGTTACTACAGATTTTTCCTGATATCCAGCCTACACTTTTTTTCTTTATCTGATTCTATTACCCCTCCCTGTTGAAGTTTGTTTCCTTTTTACTGTGTTAAAAATTACAGAATACCTTTTCAGGACCAGTTAAAATGTTCCTGAGCTCTTTAGGCAGGGTGATTCACAGGCAGAGGAGTTGACTGTTAAGCTTTTCATCATAAAAAGACTATGTCTCAAATGTTTACAAATATGCCAAATTTAAAGTCAAACCCCAGATTTTCCATGTTGAATATCTCTTCCAGTCTGGTTCTCTCTTTCCTTTGTTGTTTTATGTGAGATTCAGCCAAGGGAGGCCAAGTGGGGTTAAGGGAAAATATGTTGTTTAGCCATACAAAAAATAGTCATCATCATCTTATAACTGCTTTTAGAAACACCAGTGTCTCTTGCTTTAGAGTTGGAATTTGATTTTGTCACAGATATGCCTTTTGCTGTTCCCATTCTACAAAAACACACGCAAAGTCCCATCAGTTTTGCTAGATAGGAATCCTTTGAAAAGCCTTGCTTCCAATACACACATCGAAGGGGTGTCAGAGTTTTGCGGTGAAATTTTCCGAGTGCCCCGTGGCCCTGGCCACGCTTCAGCTGAACCTTGCCAGGGCTCACCTGACGGTGCTCCCCGTTCCCTGCTGAGGCCTCTCCGCCATCCCTTCCATCCAGGGGGATTTTTGACTCCATGGAGGAGAGGAGCCGTTTGCAGTGCATGCTGTTGAAGCTGCCTTTGTTATCAGGCGTGCACAGAGTGCGTTCAGCTATCCTCCGTGGGGCACCGCTCCCCCGGGGCTGCCGCTGGGATCCTGTCACGCGGTTCGGGATGGGACCCCTGGTGATGGTCATTCCTGCAGCGAGGATGCCGCTCGGCTGAGCCACAGAACGCGCATACCAATAAAACCGGTGTGTTTTCATATTTACTCTGCTACTGGAGTAGAAAATCTTTGGCAGGTCGTGATTGATGGTCCTGTGCTGCTTAGGAGACAGAGCGAGCTCCCTCCGGAGTCAAAGCAAACAGCTGCTCAGAGAGGCCTTCTTATGTGTTCTGCAAAGTTTTACGACTTTCACCAAATAGATACATTGCTCATTTGGGAAACAGGTTTGGGGGCTCCCACATCCAATTTATTCTGTCCCCTTCTTTCCCACATGCTTCTTTTATTTATTTAAGAAAATCAGAATGTGTAAGTTTTCAATGGTTTGCAAGGGCTGGTCCCCTCCAGAAGGTTGGTTCAAACCTCTCCCTGGTCTATAATTAGCAGGAGTCTTTGCTTTGAGGTGGCTCTTTAGTAGCCTACAGGAGGTGATTTGGGGGACTGTTTGTCCAAGGATTAATGCTTGATGGTCACTTGGTCCATCTCCAGGAGACCACAGATGAAATACTAAGCTTCTGCTGTCATGTTCTGGGAGCTGGAAAAATTACTTTAATTCTATCACTGCTTTATTTTCCTTATATCTAAAATGTTGTCAGGGTAATACTCACCCTTTTGATACCTTGAGAGCTAAGAAAAAGACTCCTTTGGCTTCCAAGGTTGGTCTTGTAGCACATTTTCAGGCACCAGGGAAAAGGTACACAACGCTACCTGCCTGTACAGAAACTGAGAAGGTACATGCCTAACATCTTCTGGCCTCAGTGGGAAGACAGGCTGATCAGGTCTTTGCAAAATGGGGAAGGCACAATCCAAAACACTGATCAGGGCTAGTATGTTTCTGTTGGCTTTTCCAAGTCTCATAAACTATTCTGCAGAAAAACAAACCAAAAAGCAAACAAACAAACAAAACCAAACCAACAAAAAACAAACTCCCACAACTTTCTCTTTTGAATCTTGTTAAAGATTTTCAAGCATATTCCATTATGAGAGAGATTTACACATCTGTGCTGTTCTTTAAATTCAGGATAGTTTTGTCATGTGTGTTTAGTTAAATAGCCTTCAGAGTACTTTTGAGTAACTGAAACCTGAAGTCCAGAGGGACCTGAAGGGGAATGGTTTCAGACTCACTAAACTATGCAATGAAGTGCAGATTGGGCTTGGAAATATTTGGGCTGGATCTGCAGTTGCTGAATTCTGTGACATCGGGCTGGAGTGAGGGGCCTGGGTGAGCTCAGATGGAGTCGTGCCCATTCGCGCTTAGGGAAGATCTGGGCCACCGAGTTGCTGGTGCTTTGAAAAACTGCATCTCTAATTTAGCCTAATCACCACCAGAAGTGTAAAAATGGCTAAGAGGTTTTAGTACTGAGAACAAAAGCATGATCTTTGAGGTCTTTTATGTAAACCTCTGGCATGTGTTCATTTAATGTGATGTCACTCCGTAATCCACCATTGCTTTTAAATGTCATTCTCAGAGCTTCATGTCAGCAAGTCTTAAGTGATAATCCCTTTGCTTACCTCACTTTATAGTAGATTAAAAGTGACTTCATGCTTCCACCTTATCCGCTGTTAAGCTTGTGCTTTAGGAAAAAAATTTATTTGAACTCTCTTCTCCTGCTGCTTTCTAAAGAGTTTCTAAACAGAGAGTGCGTGTCTTTCAGAAGCTATCTCAATAGGATTGCCCGTTCTCCACTGCTTTCAGCATCTGTGAAAATGGATAAATGTTCAGTGCCAACTTCCTGCCCTTTTAAACTCCAGTGTTCTGAGTTTGTTTCTCAAGTTTTCTCTCAGCTAAATGGGGAGCACTGCCCTTCCTGGCCTCTTCTTTTTCTTAATCCTAAATAAATCACCTCTCTAGATGGTATTTCACCTCTCACCAGCTTCTTGCCATCATGAAGACAAGAGATGCTGAGACCTGTTGCAGTGTTCTGCTCCTCTGTAGCACTTTCTCTTGTGCTGCACAGGAGTCTGTGGGTTCCCCCTTGTATCTCCAGGCTGAACTTTTACTCTATCCTGTAGCAAATCCTTTCTCAATATATCAAGTTCCCCATGCAGTTCACCTTTCTGGTCCACCCTCCTTTTTTTTTCTCCCTGAATTTCACCCTCCTGCTGCTAGCATACCTCCTTGTGTAACATGTCCCTCCAGATATTTGCTGCATGTTGTCATATCCTCCTCCCTGCTCTAATGAACTGGCCAGGCTGCAGCCTGCAGCATATAGTCAAATATCAATCCGCTCAGCCTCCTCATTTTCACTGTGTTTCTCTGAAATCTTTCCAGTGTGTGTGAAGATAAATGGACAAAACGCATCTATCCCATTGCCTTGTGGAATGAAGCCTGCGGCACATCACTTTTCAGGTGCTGGTTGATCTGGATTCCCAGCTACCAGTGGCCATGGGAAGCAAATTACACAGGGTGCTGAGAGATAAAAACTAATGGCAGGAATGCTGGTTTGCGATACTGGTCGAAAAATGTAGGATTTTTAATGTCCATACAGAGCGGAAATGTTCAAATCTCATCCAAAAGTTCCCCCCACGCAGCAAAGAGCAGGGAAGTCAATTTACCCTGGATGGATGAAGGACTGAGTCAATTCTGCTGGGATTAGAACATGTGGTTCGAAGGATCCTACGTATTTTGGGTCTGATTCTTGGACCACCCAGATGGCTGGGGGGAAAGTTAAAAAAAAAAATAAAAATACCAATGAGAAAAGGACCCTATTTGGCAGAACTGTGGATCTGGATACCCTGCGTGCAGCTGACACCGTGCAGACACATCTGCACAAACCAAAGGGCAGAACTGGGTGTTGTTACTCTGGCAAATCTCAGATCTGCACATCCCTCCCGCGGGAGCGCGTGTGTTTTAGTGGGCTTTCTAGATCCCTGGCTCTGACACTAAACCACATAAGTATGTTTTTCTTCTGTGTGCCAGACCATTTTGAGAATTTGTGATTTTACACAGTTTTCTGCCTTGGAGACTCTTGATTCCTGTTCTTTTTTTGTTTCGCCATTGATATTAAATAGATAGCTAACAGCTAAAATTTAGAGCATTTCTCAAGGGTCAAACTTTTAAAAGTGCCTGTGTTATTTTAGATCATAAATCCCAGTGTACTGGGTCTGGCTAACAACGTTTAAAAGTGGGTGTTGTGGGTTTCAAAACAGTGTTGACTCTTAGTGCTGGCTTGTCAAGTGTTGGTAATGCAAAGGCTCAATGGGTTTTTCAAACAAGCTGGATCCTATTTAAGGTCAAATTACTCCAACCTCTGTTGAAACTCAGGACACTAAAGCCATCTTTAGTAAAGGAGTTAAGTACGTAAAAATTCATAAAGTGGCTGGAGTGGAGTTAAGAAACACAGACATGTTAATGAGGTGGCTTGTGCATACTTGGAGCCCAGTGTGCATGCCCAGGCCGTGTAGCTCCTGCAGAGTCAATGGGGATGTTTTCTGCCCTGTGTCCTCTGTGTTGTAGAAGCATGCCCACGGCAAATCTCATGGGAGGATGTGCTATGGAAAAAATATATTCAGGGTCTAGATGATATCAGTTGGCCAGGATCCACTTCAAGAGCAAGTTTACTGCATTCCCTGCTCTCACTTCATTGGTGTGTGGGGGGGTTGGGTTTTGATATAATTGATCGTGGTAGCTGATAATGAACCAGGAGAATGTGAGCCTTTTGATGATTTTTTAAAGCAGATACTTGTCGGGTGCAGGAGGGGTGGGGTGTGTGTGCCTTAGAGCATGGTGGGAGCTGTCCTTTTCCACCCCCTGGGCAGCAGAAGGACCTGTACCATGGTTTCCCTGCTGCTGAGCACATACTGTTAGATTAAATGTGAGAATTAGGCTCCTCCACCACCTCTTGCCCTTTCTCTGCAGTGGTGTACCAGTGTTTCTTTTGCACAGGTGGAGCCTCCTCACAGCAGAGGTATTTCTTCCTGCACAACTCATTTTATCTCTCTCTTACACCTCTCCCTACTCTGTACACATGAGCCAAAGCCACTTACAACAGCACCTGGGTGCAGTCAGGCAAGACTGAAAAAATATGTTGGGGCTGTATGAAATACAGTCACATTCAGCTTTTTGAATTTAAGTCTCTCAGAGAAATAAATGTGTGTTCTTAAATCCAGTAAGGGCCTTTGAGATATTTTGCTTTTGATCCTGTGAAAGCATCCTGGAGAAAAATTTGCTTTATTCTTCCTCTTGCCCTTTCACAAGAGGCTTTCCTAGCTTGGTTCTGGAGCTACTTACATGGCTTTTGATTTGCAAACCAGCTGCTGGACATGGTACCTGCTGATTGAATGCTTCTTCTGAAAGCCTCTTAAGAACCCATAGAGAAACCACACATCCCAAAGTACCCCTGGTGGAGGAAGTCTACCAGAGTGTGGTTAATACATTAAAAATAGGGAAGTTTCAAGCTTACAGCTATATTACAGTGATGATCTTACCTGCACATTCTTGAGACTATTTGTCTTCACTGTGAGATAAAACACTTGATTTAATAGGCTGTCTTTCATTCTCACTCAGGAGAAGTATGATATTTAACAAGAGAAAACTGCGTTGTAGAGACTGAAAGCAAAGTGCAGACTGATAGGGAGTTGAAGGAATTAGTGCATTCAGTCATCAAATCAGTAAATTATAGGAAGATAAATCTAATGAGGACTAGCAAGAAGGAGAAGACTGGTAGAAGATACTTGAAAAGAAACGATGAGTTGATGGTGCAGAGGGTCATACAGAAAGTGCTCTGGGCTAAAGAACTGTTTTTAAGCCTCTTCCTATTCAGGAAAACATGTAAGTGTATGCTTAATTAGAAATGCCTGATTTCAGAGAAACTTAAATGCATGTTCACATGCTGTCCTGAGGAGCGTGCTCTTCTGAAGATAGCACAGAATAGAAATGTTTACTAAATCCTGCTTGTGTGTTTGTGCTGTAAAATTAATTCATATTAGTAATTTTTCTTGTGTTGATATGGACTTGGCTGTTGATTTCAGACCTCTTACAGTACTGGATTATTTGCTGGTATTCTCATGAAAGGCTTCACTTCAATTATGATTCTTTAGATGATTTTTGCAAAGCCTAAGTCCGGGTTTAATGAAGAAGGCCTCTAGAGCTGTGGTGCTTCTTTCCACACATTGCTGTGACTCCAGCATCATCACAGAGGTCCCAGAACTGGTGTCAAACAGACCAGTTTGGAGGCGTCTAGCCATGTTACCATGCAGACAAAATATCCCAATGTCTTCTTCCTAGGAAGACCAAATTTTCAAGGAATTACCAATGTTTGAGTTACTGTGTTGAGTAACTGATAACCACTCGGGTCAGACTGTGTTGGTCCTGTTGGTTTGAAAAGACCCTCAAAGAGCCAGTGATGTTTTAAGTTCTCTGGCCTCTGAAATGAGGCCTTTGCTGCTGTTTTACCCTGATTACAAGTCACACATTTTGTGATGACATCTTTTGGGGATCAGGGTACAGCATGAGAGTTGGTATATTGTAGGGATCAGGTCAGGGTGAATCATTCTATTTTCTATAGACCAGCTGGAAGGATTTTGCAGTTGGTTCCCAGGAGAGAAATCTTACAAAAGTTATTTCAATTCTTCTCTTTTTTCCTAGTCCTCCAGCCCAACTGATTCTCTGTAAGAAGTATTGCTAGGAACTCATGGACAGTGAAGTATCTGCAAAGTTGTATCTAAGATGTACTGAAGAGTACATTTTTAACTCTTCAATAGTTACAACATGTTTGTATATTATTTCCAATAGATGTCTCTAAACAGAGAAATAGTCATAGTGAAACCAGTGTCAGCAGACCCCAAACCACTTTATTCACTTGACAAAACAGTAGACATCCAAAGTCAAATAGATTTCTATCCATCTTTGGAAAAGAAATTATACACAAACACATAACCCAACCACTTTTCAAGCTAGGCCAGAGAAATTCAAACCCTCACTCAGGACATGAGATGACCAGAATGTAAGAGACTAAAATGGAATTGAGGCAGCTTAGATATTTTAGAAGTCATGTCTTCTAAGGGTTCCAGAGGATCTTTAGAGAGGACAAATATATAGACTTTTGGGCTTTAGTGGATAGCAATGAAAACCACTTCATATTCCTCACCAGACCATCATCACGTGGCCTTGCCTAGTGAGTCGGAAGGAAAGGCATTCTCCCACCAACACCACTTCCTCCATGTCCTGGGACTGTCTGCTCAAGGCTTGGCTAGGTCTTGACCTCTCTTGGCACGCGAGATCTAAACCTGGTATGACTCCAGACTTCCCTCGACCGCGTCTGGTTTGAATCCTGTCAGTGCCCAGATGAGTGTTACCACAAGAATAAGAATCTCTTCAAAGAGTTGTTTGTTTGTTTAAGAGATGACTTCTGCCAAATGTGAAGAAGGTAGGAGCTCTGTGAGCTGTAACTTCTTTCCCTTCAAGTCCTGATGTGCTGCTGGAGCTCAGGATTCTGTCAACCTGGTTTCTTCCTTGCTTGATCTCTGCAGAGCAGGGTTTGCATTTCCGGTGAATTATGTGACGGTTTCTGATAAGGATGGATGGTGAGCAGAGACATGGGCTTGATTCCTGTGAAGATTCTTCAGGTATGTCACTCTGGTGCAGGACGTTGGGTGAGTGACCTTTCCCAGGGTGATTCAGTCAGTAAATGGCACAAACTGAGGGACAGAAGATTCCTTAAGGTGCCATGCACTGAAGAGTGGCAGATTGTGCTCCCTCCCAAAGTCTTGCACTGGATGCTGTGGTTTCCTATCCCTTCGGTTTGTTTTTGACTAAGTTGCCAAACTGGACTTTCTCCAGGATCTGGTTTCTGTGATTGACTTCATTATTTTGTGTTTCATAAACCCAGCCCTTCCAGCTCTGTGTTCATTGGTGCTTTTCTCCCAGGCAGGGCAATTTTGTGGTTCACACATTCACCAGCAAAATTGCTGCGATCCATGAACTTCCAGTGCAGTAAGGATTTGTGTGTACATGTGGGGTGTGTGCGGTGTCTTCCTTACTTAGAGGTAAGGTCTCAATCTAGTCTCTTCCTCTTGTTGCCATCCTCACTGTGTGAAAGCTGGGCTGAAAGTAATCTCCTGGCCTACAGTGTACCATGGTCTGCACTCCCCAATCACATTTGAGATTCAGTTGAAAGAGCCAGCAGTGTCCAGAAGGAAATCTTTGATTAAAGTGAAACTGTAGACTTTAAGAAGCTGTTCTTGAAGGCTGAAGGTAGAAGGTGGACGTGGTGCAGCCCAGCAATCTGGCATGTGGGAGAAGTTACAGGAGTTTGACAAATATGCCTGTAAAAATCCATGGTTACAGTAGCCTGAGCTGTATTTGTTGTTAATTTTTGACTTGTCAAACTTTTGTCCTCCTTTATTGAACAGCAGAATGAGAGCTTTCATGTGGGACTTCTGTAATTAAGAGTTTATCTCCTACCAATAGGTCCTTATAACTTTTTGCCCTTTCTCTGCCCCTCAGATACTCTAAGACCGACCTTAGAACATAGTCTGTGCATTCTTATACCTTTTTTTCATCGGCTAGAAACTCTTTTATAGTAGGCATAAATGGTTGTATTAATCCTTACGGTTTTCATGAGTGCCAAATGTGTACTGCATGCTGGGTAAGAGTAATTTCATTGCCATTAGATTATGAACAGCTTTCCAATACTGTGATGTGACATGCACGAATAGAATTGTGAATATGGGCAGTTCGGATTCAGATAGTTAAATTTCCTTGGTTACTACTAATACTTTAGATTATTTAAACCATTAAATATTTTTTAAATCTGTGTTATTTTCACCTGTTGCATCCTTTGCTTATTTAAGCAAATCAAGCAGCTGACACAACTAAATAAAAAAAGCAAAGACATGCAAAGTGCAGAATCTTAAGTTCTATTTTCAAAGTAAACTCCAAGATAGGCGAATTTCTTTCTGAAATCCTGTCTACAGCCTTTTCCTACAATGAAGGTATGTAAGAGCTTATACCCCACTGAAATCAACTTGAGCTGCAAGTGGTACTTGATGGTGCAAAAAGATGACTGATGGGACTTTCAAAAGCTTCTACCACATGGAAAACCCCACTACTGGGATTTCAGCATAGCTTTGATTGCCAGGCTTGGTTTGTTTGCCACTGAGTTGTCTAAATGAATAAAGAACTCCCCTCCACCTTAAAATGAATAAAGAACTCCACTGCACCTGAGCAGTTCTGATTTCTCATTTCCAGACCACAGTACAATAGCCCTGTGCTTGCCTTCTCCAAAATCAGAGAGAAATGTTTAAGTAACATTTTGTGCTGAATTATTAAAACTGCTGCAAATGTTTTCATTAAAATTTGGGTATGTTTAATATCCCTTCTCTTGAATTTTAAATAGAACCAATACTTGGTGACTTAATTGCCCAGCAATATCTCTTTTTTAAATTTTTGCCTTATATTAATAAAATGAGTGTATTTACATAGTTCCAACCTAAGCACATCTTGTTTTACTGACTAATTGCCTCATTTAAAGGGCACACAATGTTAACACCTTTTGGCTTGCCTAAGACTTTACATCATGCTACATGCTGAATCCCGTAGTGAACTTTATCCTATGCAAAAGATAAATCAGGTTCTCTATCCTTCTTGATAAAATGTTAAAAAAAAAACCTTCACAACTCTCCAGTCATTTTAAACTGTCCTCATTGCGTTGAGGTTGTGTTCTGTCTACCTAGCTGACCATCTCAGATGGAGTCAGGCTGCTGTTGTGGAAAGCTGTGGCTGTAACCTGTGAGTTGAGCACCTGCAGTTGTCCATGCAGCCATCTCTTCCTTGGCTCTGCTTAGTCTGAGAGTGCACAAACGGGTCTGGGAGTCTCATCCCTCTCACCACTTCAGTGCCACATAAGCTGGTGTTTGGTGAGATGCAGGAAGGGTGATTTTTGAGGTTGTTGAGTGATGAGGACCTTCCTGCTTCTGCCCCTGGATCAGCAGTACAGGAGGCACCAGAACTGTTAGTATGAGGAGGATATCTGGGGGCCTTCGCCAGCACTGATGCTGCAAAAAAAAAACCCTATTTTTCAGGCAACACCCCAAACCCAGCTGCAGTTCCCTCAGAAGGGGAGCATAAAGAGTGGCTGTGCCTCTGCCATTGGAGCATTTAGGAGAGAAACAGCTTCAGCTACTTGGCATCAGCCTGGTACTTTTGGGAATTAGATGTGACATTTGAGATCAGGTTGGCATAACTTAAAGGTAAGCTGAGGACTGGAGGTACTGAACTTCCTATTTTTACCCAGCTGAGCTTCGTCCCCAGTTTTAGCCTGAGCTGAAGGAAGGTCTGGGGTATCTGATATTGATGGGAGACCCCATGCAGGCAGAGAGCAGTGGCCAGGAGAAGTGAGGCCATGGCAGAGCCCTAAGGACAGAAGCCACTGGTGGGTGGTGGCGTGGTGATGAGCTGTCTGTGCCCAGGCCTCCTCTTCTGCCAGACTGGTGAGCACCAGACCCACTGGACACCAACACAGCCCTAGTGGATATGCAGGGCTGGGTTCTTTGGCCTGGAAAGGCCATGTGCGTGTGTACATCACTCTCCAGCTACAATGACAACGGCTCTTTGAAATGCTTTTCTGCATTTGCATTTACAAAAGCTGGATAAGCCTTTTTAAAAAAAAAATCTGATAAGTAGCAGGCAATTGAATTAACCACTGTTGACTGTATTGCTGTCTCTTAACAAACTCCATCTGTATGGTCTCCCTTTGTAGACACAATTTTATAACTTAATTTCCCTACCAAAACATCAGTGTTTACTTAGTAAGAAATCTGTTCTTTGTCAGCTTAAAACAGTGATTTCTTTATTACCACTCTGCGCAAGGAATGACAGCACAGAGTTGGCACTGGAGCAAGTCTGGTTGAGTCTACAGCGTTGTAATGGAAACAGGGTGAACTGAGGGTCAAGTATAATGGGATTTGTATACAGAAATGTGTCTGCATAAGGAATAGCTGCATGAGATAAGAGAATGAAAGATGAGGCCCACAGGTCTCCCGTTGCGTGGTGTTGGGAAGGAGGTATTGCTGTAGGTACACAGCAGGCACAGGAGATGGGGTTACCTCTGCGCCGGCGTAGCAAAGTTCCCTAAATCACATGTGCCTGCTCCTGCCCCAGCTGATGTTGCTGGGTGTAGGATGGATTGGGGCGGTCATCAGGGATTAGTCTAAGAATGTTTTGTATGTAATTTTTACTGATTTTGGGAAGCATAGGGTCAGTGAGAGGTTTTCAAGCTATTACACGCTGTGGCCTCCCTAAAAAATTTCTAGCAGAGTTGTTAAACACAGTATTGTGAATTTGGCCAGAATAACAGGAGGATTGCAGAGATTTTCGCTGTCTTTCACATCCCCTAAAGGAGTTTTTAGTGTTTCCCAAGGGTTTTGCAAACCACAGGTTGAAAAGCACTGGTGTAAATTTTTAGCAGTAAACAGCTGGGGAACATCAGATCCCTATTCCTTCCTTGATAAATGTGTTATATTTTCCTACACCATTGAAAAACTGAAAGAATGGGAGAGCAGCTGTAGTCAATGACACCAACAGGTCTGGGAGCAAAAGAGTTTTGCAGGGAAGGTTTTTTGGGTGGTTACGTGGCAGATGAGATATGAAACACCTCATCTTTTCTTACCATGAGATGATGATTTGGGGGGTAGGGGAAGCATCCTGGCTCCTTTGAAGTATGTTCAAGTTGTACAGTGAGGTGAGCAGTGCTGAGGGTTTACCATAGCACTGGGCTTCTGTTTATTGCTTTTACTTTCTCCTGCTATAGAGCCCTTCTCAGTCTTACATTGCATGCTAGAGCTGGTAGAGAAATCCCAGTTTGGTTGCAGGCAGTTGGAGAGAGACTCTGCTTTCTCTGAATTATTTGTGCTCAACATTTTCCCTATGAAAAATTAAACCCTAGAGGAATGCTGTCCAGATTTAAAAAAAACCATGCATGTCTCATTCATGTTCATTTTCTTTCTAATGTTAAAAAAACAAATAGAAAAAAAAAGTGATAGGTTAAAAAGAAGAAATTAATGTTGAAGTGCTGATTTATTGATAATTCTCTTATTTTGTACAGGAAACTCCAGATACTTCAAGAGAAAAGCTTGTTTGGAATAAAAAGGGTTTATTTCCTACAGTCCTATCTTTGAAAAACTTTTACCTAGTTCTGCTCTTCACCATATAATTGCTTGCTTTTCAGCGTACTCGTTGCAAAGCAAAGACTGGTTAGATCAGGCAGTCTGCTGGTTCAGATCTTACATTACATCTTGAGCTCTTTGAGTGCCATTTGCATTTCCTTTTAGAAGTGAAGAAATATTGACAGTTTGGTAGGTTATCTTGCATTTTACTGCACGTTAGGGCACTTCAAAGTCTTTATGTAGTGATGGGAACTGTCATGAAGTAGATGTGAAAAGGGCCTTTGGTCCAACTAAACCTGTCAGCAAAAAGATTTAGGGCAGATGGTTATTATTAGAAATCAATGTATTTATTATATATTGTTCAGGAATATTTCCCTTTGGAGGTTACTGTGAGTGCTGTTGCTGTTTAAAATGTGTCAAATGCCAGTAAAATGAATTCCTGCAGAAAACCCAGGGAGCCCCAACCAAAAGCTTTGTTATTATGGGAAGGCACGTCTCTTACTCCTTTGTGCTGTGATGCACCAGAGGCAGGTACACACACAGCACACCAGCAGAGTGCCTGGCATGTGTCTGTGTGTGTGTGAGAGATGTATTTCTGCACAGCTATCACAATCACCACTATGTACTGATGGAGCTCCTCTGTCTGCTGTGTCTGGAAAGGCTTTGTAGAGATCTGTGCTGTACCTGTTCCCATTTTGTTATACTCCCCTTTGTAAACTATGGGGTTTGGTTGCTTCCAGTTAGTTACAAGAGCTTACTGCTGCTTAGGGCAAGTGTGTCATCTTTCTAAGGCTGGAACACCAGTGGTTTTCCCCTGTACTTTAGAAAAGAGAAGCAGGACATTTCAGAGTTTTGTAATTAATTGGATGTAGGTTTTCCTTCCTTGGTGTCTTGTTTAGCTATAGGTTTTAAGTTATTGGACCTTGTATTATGGGAAGAGGACATTCCCAACAGAAAAGGAGCATATTAGCAGAAATATTAATGCTGGAAGTCGTTGTCCTGGAACAAAGATTCATTTTCCATTCACCGCATGATTTACAGCACATTCCAACCAAGTGATTTGGCTATGGTCTTCTGGCATAACATTGTTTGCCCTTTCCCTGACATTTTGCATATAAAGAAAAGTTATGAGCTTCTTGGGCATTCAAGGTACCAGGAAATGCAAGAGTCTACCTAATTTGTTAACATGAAATTATAGATGTCAGACACAGACTCTGTTAGTTAACGTTGGTTAGAGTAATGCTGCAGCCAGTTGATTGTATTACAGTCATGATGAAGAGGAATGGTCTTCTTTTGCTTTTCTGGGATATGACAGGTATGGAGCCAAGGCAGATTTAAAGTGTAATGAATGAATAAGCATTTTCTGTGGTTTGCCTGACTCTTCCATGAGCTCCGTTGCTGTGGTGTTGCTGCCACTGTCTTTCTCTCTCCTCAATGGGTTAGTGCTGACACAACATGGAAACAGACTTTTCCGAAGTAGTATAGGAATTGTCTTTTAAATGCTAAACCCTTCTGTAGCACTTGAATGTTATAACCTTTTAAGGGATAGAAGCCTCCACCCAAAAGTAGCATAGGAAGAAGACACTGGGCAGGGATTCAAAAACTCAGATTTCTTCCCCACAAACATGCCCTTCCATTTGTTTTCCCAAGCCCAATGTCTTCACAGCTACAAGCAAAGTATTCACTTGAAAGTGCTAATATCCTCAACATGTGTCCCAAGGGAAAACAATGAGATGCAGAGAAATGGCTCTGTCACATCCGACACATCTCTCTAACACTCATTTCCCACATCCCCATACCAGTGTTTACTCCTCTCAGATCTCCCTCAGCTCTGCCATCAGGATCTGGTCTGTGTCTAGACCTCTCCCCATCTTTTTCCCCACCAATTCCCACCTGGCTTGCTCCTTCAATCAGCTATGCCACTGCCCAGCCTTCATCCCCACCCCACTCTGACCCTGCAGCGTTCTGACACTCCAGCTCTCAGAATTTGTGACTACTGGAATCAAGTTCTCATGCCTGGTCGTTTCAGCCTGAAGCTCACATGCAGCCAGGTCTGCACTGCTCCTTAGGTTTTCTTCCTTTCACTGGCTCCTGCACTTCTATCCATGCTTTCCTTCTTGCCTTTTCTCTCACTTTTGTTCCTTCTCTCCCCCTCAGCTACCTTCCTTGAAGTTCCCCTTCTTAAAATATGCTTCTTCTCTGATGGCTTTCATCATTAATCTCTCAAGAAACTATCTTAGAGCCTCATCTGCTGTGCTTTGATTTATTCATTGTGCAGTTTTTTTGGCAAGTATCTCACAAGAACTGAGCTGGTCATCCTTCTACCTCCATTCCTAAAGGAAAGCTTGTGTGAAAAGGTGGGCTTTCAGAACTTAAATTAAAAGATCATGTAAGTAAGATAATTGGATAAAAAAAAGGATATTAGGATCTGAAACAGAATGTTTACTTGCTTTGATGTGCTTTGGGAACATATGTCTGCACAGTGGGTTGTGTGGCTGATTAAGTATAAAACAATCCGAGAAAAAATCACCACTATTAAGCTTAAATCAAAGATCTCTTCCTAAGACACTAATTTGATTTGGGTTTGAAGGTCCTGTATCAACCCTAATTTCTACCTTTGATGTCTTGCTTCTTTCTGTGTTGTATAATGGAGGGCAACCTTACTTATAAAAATTTGGAGTTTTCTTCCATTTTAAAAGCAAATATTGTTATTGTTGTGTTGCAGATGTGGCTACAAATGTTAGCCAATACTAGACCCTTGTTGTGGTACATGCAGCACAAATGCAGTGAGAAACCGTATGTGGTAAGGAGAGTTTTTAATCTGAGAACCAATTCCTGTGCTCAGGCTCCAGCTTTGCTCCCTCCAGAAGTTGCCCCTGTCCCCACTGAGGCTGCCAACAACCTATGAGCTTAAAAACATTGTTAACTTATGATGAAACTTAGATGAAAAAAGGTTTCAAGCTCTAAACCAAAACACTTTTGATTTCATTATTAAAAAATAATATATATCAGGTGAAATCAAATAGGTTGTTTGATTTGTTCTTGGGTTTAGATGTTTTAAATATAGGATTGAAGTCAGGTATGTTTGAATATGGAATCGTCTTTCAAAAGGAAAAAATGAAATATGTTTACCACTGTTTTTTCCACTTTTGTAACAACAGAAAAAATCTTTTTCTTACCTGGAACAAGTATACTCATATGCTAGAAGTAGCATTAAGTCTAAGGGGTGGGGAAAAATCATGCTGAGAAATTGTACCTGCCTTAGATTATGATACTGTGTAGATGAAAAACACAGTTGTGTTGGAGACCTGTTCCTGTTGCTCCTCCCATTGGTGGCAGAGTTTTCTTTGATTTCAGTAGTACAGGATTAGACTTTAGGCATGACAACTACCTTTGCCAATGGATGTGGAGTGGGATTTTCATAGTGTCTACCTAAATCCCTTTCAAAGTGCTGCCCAAACCACAAATTCACAAATAAGGAATTTCATATTCAGAGACTTTTATCTGTTAAGGCCCAATGGAATTACCATAGTTATCTGCAACACTGGCCATAGGATTCCCCTCTTTAATTTCTATAGTGGGAGAAATTACTATTTCCTACTATTAGAACTCCAAACCTTGCAGTACACTTAAAGCCCATCTTTTAGAAAAGTGTCTAGTTTTGCTGTACCGTCTTGTTGCAATGCTGAATTTACCAATTCCATCCATAAGCCCATCTAATGGGAACTTACCCTTGTTGATAAAACTATCTTTCTAAATAGATATTTTATTGTTATAAATCTTGTTTGTTATTATTTTTTATGTTTCCTTTTTTGCTCAAAGACAGGTTTGAGGGGAAAAGAGAAAACACAAACTGCATGAAACACGCCCATTAAATTTCTGTGGAAAAGTTGTAACAATTTTTGTTCAGACTCACAATGTCTAAAACATAAGTGAGAACATTAACTGCTGAATTAGCAATGGTAACTCTGATTTTCTATGTATTCGTCTTTCTGAGTATATAAAAAAATTATTAACCTTATTTTAGAGCTGAGAAGATACAGGGGGAAAAAAAATTACTTGTGCTGTGCATCCCGATGGAGCGGGGGCTTGGAGTTAGCAGTGATGTCTCTTGAGTCCCCGTCTGGATCTCTTTGTAGAGGGACACATAGACTAGCTCTCCAATTTGATAGTCTTATATTCGATCATCAGGTCACTTTACTGGGTAATTATCAACTCGTTGCAGTGTGGGAGAGCTGGGAAGCGCGAGTGATTCCCCATCGCCTCATTACCAGGCTGCCCTGCGCTCCCTGGCAGCGGCTGGGGGGAGAGGCGGCTGCGAGGCAGCTCCTGTGGCACATCCTCTCCTCCCCGAGTTGAAAAAACGGCAGGGAGGGAAATCTTTGTGAATGATCAAATGCCATGTGAATTTGATAGTCGTGGCCCAGGTTTGACCTCTGGAAGTTACCTTGTTTTGAGGGACCTCGCGGGGTTTGATCCTCAGGGTACCGCACAACTGTCGCGACCTCTCGCCCTTCCTGTTGTAAGGGACTTTAAATCAGAAATAAACAGAGGTGAAGCTGAGGGACTGGTGAGAGCTGTTTAGACTGAATCGTTTAGCATGAATCCTGGGGCACTTTAGGTTTCCTGTTGAATACAGCTTTGGCATCCCATCCATACACCGTCTGCCGTGAGAGCAGTCCATTTTTCAGTCATCTGTATCGCTTTCCTCCATCTCCTTCAGACAAAGGTGGTGTTCTGGGTACACAGGACTTGGAAAAACAGGCTAGAAAGTTTTATGTAGAACAAAACAAAAGCAAGGGGTTCTTTGTGGAGTTTAAAAAGGATTGTTGGCTTTAAAAGCCTTTTTTAATAGCAAAACTCTACCAGAGTATGATACCCCTCCCCATGAGTAGTTCTGTTCCTTGCTTCTATGTCTTTTTAGCAGCTATGCATCTCTTTATTGTAGAGCAAAACAATTGCCTTCAAGCGTCCATATTCCATTAAGCATATGGAAAAGTATTCAGCCCTTTGTTTTCTGCAGAATGGATTTATTTGTCACGTAAATATTAATTTAGACTAGTCATGGAACATTAGTGCTTGGTAATTGTCTCCATTTTTCTGGGTTTTATTTAACTGATGGAGATTATTTCAGAAATGTGCAACTTTAACTGTTACATTCATTGCTGAGTGCCCCTTCAGAGGCCGCAGACTCACAGCAGTGGCGAGATGTTGCCTCATCTCCACCACGCAAGATTTTGGGAGTGCTGATGCATATCCACTGAGGGAGAGGGGTAAAAAGTCACCCCAAGGCCCTTTTCATAGCAACCAGCATTGATTTTGCCAGTTCCTGAGGTTTTCCCTTCCCAGGAGCCCAGCACAGTTCCCCAGAGAGGATGCTGCTTCTCTGCCGTGGGACAAGGGCTCTTTCTCAGCGCTGCATCCAGCAGCGACATCAAAGACAAGCACCTGCCAGGCTCCAAGGCACACACAGGAGAATGGTGCTCTGCCACACTGAAAACCACAAGCTGAGGTTTCTTTGCCTTGGTTCTCAAAGAAAACTGCCAGCTCCTTCCCCCAGACTTTGGGATGAGACTGCAGAGCTTCAGATGAGCTGTCACTCCTGTCAGCAAAACCCAAGGGGCAAGAAAATGAAGCAGATCTCTTTTCCCCAGTGAAGGACTGTTACGGAGTGACCAGCTCCTGGGGAACCACCAGAATTCTCCCAGTGTCCCACAGGCAGTGTGCGTCATGTCTCAGATGCTGGTATCTCTCCTTTTGCTGACTGTGTTCCTCTGTCATGTATTACTGCTGCCCCACAGTTTTGCTCTGCAGGAGGCTGAAGACATGTAAATTGTGCCAGGATTTCTGCTCTCCCAGAGGGGTCATCCACTGCACTGGTAAAGACTGGCTCTGTGAAGCCTTTAGTAGCTTGTATGCCCCCAGCACCACCATGAGGCCCTTCAGCCCTTAGGTGGCATCAGGTAATGTCTCCCACATGTCAGTGTCTCCCTCTGTTAAAGAACAGCAAAGGAAAAGCCACTCCTGGGTGGGGGAGAAAAGGAATCCAGGCTCACATGCTTCGTCAGAGATGCAAATTGCTCTACAAGTCCTGAGCATTAATTATAGAGCCTGGGCTTCTCGCTGGAGCCGCGGGGAAAACAGGCCCCTGTCTCACATTGAATTTAATGGCATTTGGACACCCAATTCCCTTAGCCTATTTGAAAACCAGAATCCCACTTTCTCCAGATATATACGTGGTCAGGTGAAATCCCTCATCCCACTGCAGACAGCAACATTTTTACAGCACTGTGTTCAGCAAAGCCAGGAGCTCTCAAGTGGTGGGGTGTTTTCCTCATGCTATCTGTGGGATCCAGGAAAGAAGCGGGGAGTGACATGGTTAGCAGAGATCTGGACAGGGAGCTCAGCTCTATGGCTGAAGAACGCAGCTCTGGCATCATGATTTCATTGCACAGGCTGGTTTACCATGCCAAGCTGAAGGCTGTCCCACTTCAGGGTCTGGGGTGGAGAGCCCTGCATGCCCTGGATGTGCGCTGGACATGGGGACAGAGCTGCCTTCCCCCAGCACTGCTTCATCTCTCATCCACTGCCTCTAAAGAGCAGGATGTGATGGTTCTCCTCTGCAAGGAGCAGACCTGTGAAGATACAGCTGCCTCTCGCTGTGTAGTTGCAGTGCCAATGTGATGGCTCAGTGTGGGATGAGATAAGAAATAATGCAAATGGGAAAAAAGTGGGGAAAAAATCAAGCCTTTGGGGAGTTAGGAGCAGAGGATGCCCCTGGCTGAGTGAGTTGTTCCTGGTAGGCAGCTCCTGGAATCCATATTATTTTGCGACATGCTGCACTGTGGGATGTTGCTTTGCCAGAATTGTAGGTGTACAACGGTGAGAGGTGATCCCTACCTTGGAGGGCTCACAGGAGCCAGACCTTGATGGAAGTATGGCTGTCCTAGTCCACAGATCGACCAGTGAACAAGGACAGGCTTTAAGCAGAGCCGTAAGGAGCTGCCTGCTCTCTAGCCCAGTCTTTGTGCACAGGGCCAACCTCATGTTCAAACACCAGCTGCGTTTCCAGCTGCATGCATTTTGGGGAAATTCTTGATCTTTTTCCCAGTGTTACCTCTTTGTTCAGGGTGAAGTTTTCCTATTCTGAGGGACTCCAACATTTCTGCCTAATTTAGCAGAGAGAAAATGAACAGCAAACCCTTCATATTGTTATACGCATTTTAGATGTCGGCCTCACAGTTTGATCAGCAGAGGCTCCAAAGGCTCGTAAACCTGGTAATACATAGTTCCAGGACTGCATCAAAGAAGTTCACAACCCTTTTGGGAGAAGCTGTGAGTACTGATGAAAGAGGGAACTTATTGTATATGTAAGAAAACTTCTTTCATGGCTTATGTATTAAGGCAGGCTCTGTGGCCCAGGGAAGATTGGGGCTGCTTTTAATTTACATCGCCCCTCACTTATATTAAGTCTTCGTCAGAAGAAAAATTAGTCAGATGTTTTCTTAATGACATCATTTTTTTTAATCCTGTTTCATTTTTTCCAGATGAGGCGGTGGAGATTATTAGAAATGAATTGAAACTAAATCTGGAACAGAGACTTTGATTCACTTCTCCCTCCTCCCTGGTAGAAATAAATTGGTCGGCTCCGTGCTCGGATGCCTTTATTAGCAGCCTCGACAGAAACCAGCCCCAGTGGCCTCAGCTGCAGCTTCCTGAGCTTGCCGCCGCCACGGCTGACGTCATGGCGAGAGGCACCAGAGAGTGACTTTGGTCACCCCATAATTTTGGTAATGGAAGACCATAGCAACACAGGTGGGGAGGTTATGAGGTCTGAAATAGCCGTGCCATCATCAGTTTGTCTTTCAGTGTCATGAAAGAAAACAGGGTAGATGCTGGTGGGTGTTCCTCTGGCAAAACCCCGGCCTGGGTCTGATGAGCCACCTGTTTTGGTGGCTGTGCATCTCCACAAAGCCTTTATGTGTGACGGGTTTTCACTGCCTGGTATTTCACACCACTGAGCCACAGAGTGCATTGCTGCAGGAAAGTACTTTGAACTGTAAATATTTCAGAAAGCATTTAATTTACTATCCATCAGCAAAAAGTGTTCAAAAAGCCACAAGGTTTACTAATTTATCAGAGAGACAGAGAAACACACAGAAGATCAAACAAAGACAAACATGCTTGTTAAATGGCTGAATAATTCTGCAACTTTTATATTACATTTCTGTGTGGGTTTGTTGATATGCAGGTATTACAAGTAAATTAAAATGCACCCGAACTGTTGATAAGGCAGGGTGGGACTTAGATCCTGAGGTGCTGGTGGCGTGCCAAAACTGCTCAGACCATCATGTTTGTGGTTGTCTGTGCATGGAGAGACAGATCTTACATGCACTCACCAATGGCATATTTGGATAGTCTTAGCGAATGGCCCTTGTAATACCCTCCCTTAGATCAGCCCACATCCCACATCCCTGACCTCCAAATTGGTGTTGTCTTCTGTGCTCAGGGTGCAACCCCATGGGGTGCACATCCATCTCCCTCAACTTTGCCAGAGCACCCAGCCAGGGACAAATGCTGTCCCTGCTGTGACCTGTGTGTCAACACCAGCTCTGTTTCCAGCAGTCTGTGAGTACAGAGAGAGCTAATACAAAGCAGATTTTGCTCCTTTGTTTTGCCTAATGACAGCTCTGCCTCCTTTGGTGTCTAGCTCAGATTTTCTGCTTCTCAGGTCAGGGTGAGTAACTTTTTCTCCTTTGCACCCTCTGTGGTTTGTCTAAGAGGCTGGAGGATACAGTAGGGCACGTGTCTGGGAGAAGTGTGCAGACTTTCTCTTCCATCCTTGTTCACCCTTCAAAAAACTGCTTAAGCACTGAAACGTGCATGTGACTTTTTTTGTTACCTGCTGAATCCCTCAGTATTTACTGACTTTATTCTCAGGTAGCACTTGGCCTGAGGAGGATCTGAGGGATTTAAGAGAGGCGGCCCCCAGAAAGCATGCAGTAAAACCTCTCATGAACTTTTGCCCTCTGAACCGTCAGCCTGTCAAGGAGGTTTGGGCTGGCCATGATGGACGCAGGAGGTGGGGCAGCTGCGCCGGCACGGGCCAAGCCACGCATGCTGGGCTGAGCAAAGTGCAGCTCACGATCCCATAAGTTCTCCTTGTGACATTTCCATCCTTGCACGGACTGCCCTGTCCAGGGCTTTCTGCATATGGTAGCATTAAACATCTGGATATCTAGGGGCAGTGA
The DNA here is from genome assembly GCA_013390105.1 of Tichodroma muraria. Classification (NCBI taxonomy): domain Eukaryota; kingdom Metazoa; phylum Chordata; class Aves; order Passeriformes; family Sittidae; genus Tichodroma; species Tichodroma muraria. The sequence goes on along the minus strand of WAAG01085906.1, from coordinate 127,333 downwards.
GGAGCTTGCAAACCCTAGGTTTGCCTCAAATATCTTTGTGTGGCCAGCCTCCTTGTGCAAGGAGATGGAGTGGGATCTCTAGCGTAGGGTGTGTTCCCTGCCTCCTCTATGTGCAGGCACTGCCTAAAGCAGCTTGTGCCCCTTTCCACAGCAGCCCAGTTGGGGTGAGCCACCTTGCACAAATACGTATTTGTGCAATACTGGTGCGTGTCCACAGGAAGTTTGGGTACTTCAGACTGCGTATGCCACGAAGAGAGGATTGTCCCAATATGTGCTTGAACTCCTCTCTTGTGGGCAAAGGTGATGGGGCAGGACAGAGAAGGGTGGCAAGCAGCTGTGCCTGCTCCGGGTGGCTGTGAGTGACAGCGTGTCTCTGTTTTCCTTCCCAGGCCTCCTCCTCTGAGCGGCAGCCCCGTCATCTCCGACATCTCCCTCATCCGCCTGTCTCCGCACCCTGCCGGGCCTGGCGAGTCGCCCTTCAGCCCGCCGCACCCCTACGTGGCACCCCACATGGAGCACTACCTCCGCTCTGTGCACAGCAGCCCCACGCTCTCCGTCATCTCTGCTGCCAGGGGCCTCAGTCCTGCCGACGGTAAGACACTGTGCTACTGGTACTGCAGCGATTTCGTAGCTCACCAGGACTGAAATTCCTTAAAACCCGGGGATTTACAGCTGCAAAGATTCTGCAGCTGCTCTCTGAAGTGGGAGAGCTGTCTCTTTTTCTTTTTGTTGGTTTTTTTTTTTTCCCCTTTAACTACACATTTGTTTTGCATCATCGCACTGAGAAAACAGAGCGTGAGAATAGCTATTACTGCTGGATCATATTATAAATATTTTGCTTAAAGTACGTTCCTTTCTGCAGTGCTCTCTCTCTTAGGAGCTTCCCTGTTCTTACATCTCTGCTGGGACCCAGCTTTCCCCAGAGAGGGCCACAGTTGTTCTGGCTGCCTGGCCTGACTGAGACTGATGTTGCAGAGGAGACAACGCCAGCTGGGTTATCCCCTGTTGGCTTTGTGTCAGGGGTCAGCTTGGTTCCTGAGTGAAGGCGAGGGGCTACTTTCTTCCTCCTTTCTCCTGAGCTGCTCTGCAGCAGCCTTCAGGGAAGGCAAAGATGTGTGGGAAGTTGGTGCTGGGGGCAGGCAGAGGTGGTCATGCTCTCTGAGCCCTATCAGACCCCATGTTGGGGATCTGGGGACAAAGACATCCAGCAGGGAAAGGGGAAAATGCACAACACTGCTTTCACTTGGCAAGGTGTAAGTCATGCCTTACTTCATCAGAAGATCTTCATTACGCAGTTGCAGGTGGCTGGCTCAGTGCCCAGGGGAATAGCTGAGGACCTGCTCTCTGCATGCCCAGCAAACCCCAACATCCCTTGGCTCCCAAGCTGCTGCAAGGGCCAGTGGCCCTTCAACACTGCCAAGGAAAGTGCACCAGAGAGCAACAAGGCCCCTGGATTAGTGTCTGGCAGCATTAAACTGTCTTGTATGGGTAAAACAATGTCACTATAGTGATGGGGACATCCATATGTCGTCTTCTTCCCTCCCCCTAAAATGTCATCCAAACTGTCAGGCACCCGCCAGAGAGAGGTCTGATGGTTTGTGTGTGTTCTGCCCTGTCCTCTCCTCCAAAACCAGTTTCATTGTTCGCTGTGGAAGAAAGGCATCGTGGTTTGGGTTGCTTTTCTTTTCCTTCTTTTCTTTCTTT